>CAXKVI010000003.1:30494102-30584344 GCA_964058755.1 Campiglossa producta | reverse complement strand
AAAAAGAAGTTCGAAAAAAGTAGTGCGAAAGATAGAATAGCGATATAAGTAACAGGTAACAGGTGGTAAGGTGAGAGAGAGGAGAGAATAGGAGGAGCGAAAATATAGATAAAGATATATAGTTGGAGAGGGTGGAAACTAAAGCTAAGAGGAACACGATGAGATCGAAAGGTGCAAAGGTTGGTTGCATAAATTTAGTTGCTCCGGACTAGATCCTAAAACACACCGGCCCACTAGTTTCTTCAAAAGTTTTGTGGCGCCCTGCTGTTCACGTCCTAGGACGTCTCGAGGCAAGCGACGTTCTAATGTTGCACTATCGCCTTCCATAAATCCAGTCTCCACGACCTGCAATATTTATATTGCCCAGCAGAATATGTGTGTTTCCGGCTGTAGCTCGCTTCCTAGTGCGTCAACTTCACAAGCATCCACTCATGGCTACTTTCTTCGTAGCACATCAGTTGATACTTTTAGCACTACCGAGCTTCAGCCCCGTCTCTGAACCCCTTACTAACTTCTTCCGGCATTAGCACGAATGCAAGTCAAGGCCATCAACTTCTAGTCCCTCACTCTTCGTGCACTGTATGTAGGCATAGGATATACATATGCGTCTGTGGCATGGGTCAAGTGCAATTCCTGCCTAGGCCGATGTCACCTACGCATATGTTCTGGGCTCGCAAACAGAAATCTCTGGACTGATGTGTTTGTCGCGCCTTGCTGTCGAGTTGTGCAGCCCTCAACGCCGACGGATGTACACTCATCTAATAATGAACGAAATCCGCCGGCTTCAGGACTGCAACGGAGATCAATATCGCGACCTAGCCTACCACAATCTAGGCGTACACATCAGTCTTTAACTCCCAGAGTGGTCATTGCCTCTCCTTCGCAATTTAAATTGTTGCAATTTAACTGCAACGGTTTGACCGGCAAGATAGCGGTGATAACCACATTTATGCAGCTACATAAAATCAAAATTGCTGCAATCCAGGAGACAAAACTTGGTCCCCACTCGAATCTCCGAGCGAGTGGAGGCTACCACGTTCTCTGGCATGACCGCACGGACGGCGGAGGTGGTCTCGCGTTCCTTGTTCACCATACGGTGCAGTATAGGGAATTTGATATCAACACTGACCAAAGAGACTTACCCTTAGAGTGTCAGGGTATAGTTATACAAGCTGGTGGTGTTGATCTCGAGCTAATCAATATATACATTCCTCCCGTCACCTGCTGCCCCAGAAGTTATCGTCCTGACCTTAGGGCGTTTCTTTGTGGCGATAACCGTATCATCATCATGGGCGATTTTAATGCCCACCATGATATGTGGCATTCACACCTTTCTGTGGACGGCAGAGGACGGGAATTAGCCGAGCAAATTAACACTTCCTCTTTCTGTACTGTGAACGGAGACACCCCAACAAGGATGGCTGTTAACTGCAGTAGCTCCCCAGACTTAACTATTGTTAGCCCGGGGTTAGTTAACAGCATAAACTGGCAACCTATGGTGGCCTTGTCATCCGACCACCTGCCTATCATCCTGTCCGTCGATTGTGCCACGGATTTTATCACGTCGGAGAAAAGAACATACGTGAATTTCAAAAAGGCTAATTGGGTCGGCTTTTTGGAATTCACGGAGAGCTCCTTTGGTGATCTTCCCATTCCCACTGATGTACACGTCGGCGAGCGTAACATACGTGAGGTCAGTAAAAAGGCTACAGCCCGTTTTATACCAGCTGGTAGAATAGAAAATATCAGGCCTAACTTCCCAGCTGAGGCCGCAGCCTTGGCCAATGAACGTGACCTCATACGCAACATCGATCCCTCTGACCCACAGATCGGTGATCTCAACGTGGAAATCAGGCGGCTGGTTAAAGTACACAAACAAACCAAATGGGAGGAGCACCTTAGGTGGGGTGTAAGAGTAGGTCGCCTCCCCGTTGGTGCACCCTGGGTAACGCTAAATGACCTACATGGCCTACATGGCTAGTTTCTTGTATTGCCGGTTTTACGAGAACGGTACCAGTACTTGTGCTGTACCCATCGTGCCGAAACGACCCGGGCCGTTTACTTATATCGACCCGGCCAAGAGCAATACACTCGGGGTGACCCTGTCTGACATTTAGTCAGGGCTACACCTCGCTACAACAACAACAACAGCATCTTAGGTCTTGTAACCTCTCTACCGGTGTTGGGAAATTATGGTCCACCGTCAAGTCCTTGTCGAATCCTTCGGGTCCACCAAAAAATGTCGACATCACCTTTGGTGACAAGGCATTAAATGACCCCAGGAAATATGCGCAGGCTTTTTGTCGACAGTATGTCCCACACCCTGCGCAAGATAGGACAAGACGTGGAATCTTCAGGCGCGCGCATAAACACAAAAACTATGCCCCCGTTCCCATCACCGCTACAGAGGTTCAAGAGGCCATCCGGAAGGCCAAAAATTCCAAAGCCATCGGCCCTGATGGCATAGCCATGGTGCATCTCAAGCATATCGGCCCAGCGGGAGTCAAATATTTAACTGCCGTCTTCAACCTGTCTTTGATCACAGCTGTCATACCCGACAAATGGAAGCAGGCAACTGTGATCCCACTACTAAAGCCTGGCAAGCTAGCTAACGTTGGGGAGTCATATCGTCCGATATCACTCCTCTCGCCAGTAGTAAAGACACTTGAAGCGGCCCTACTCCCGCTCTATACATCACACTTGATGTTAGCCGAGCACCAACATGGCTTCTGGAAAGGCAGGAGCACAACATCTGCTCTAAATGTCATAAACACTCAGATAACTGACGGTCTAAATCAAAACAGACCTAATGACAGGACGGTTCTAGTTGCACTCGATCTGAGTCAAGCTTTTGATACAGTAAATCATGGGCAGCTTGTATCCGATTTGGAAGACTCGTCACTCCCTCCCTGTCTCAAAAGTTGGACCGCCAATTATCTCAGTGATCGTCGGTCGTCTGTTGTATTCAGAAACAAAAAATCTAAAGTCAGGAAGATCAAACAAGGGGTACCACAGGGTGGTGTCCTTTCCCCGTTATTGTTTAACTTCTATATTTCGAAGCTTCCTCCTCCACCAGAAGAAGTTACGATTGTTTCTTACGCAGACGATTGCACGATATTGGCTACTGGTACTTCCGTTGATGAGCTGTGCTCTGAAATAAATGGCTATCTCCCCTCTCTGGCCGAGTTCTTCACCGCACGAAGCTTGACATTGTCGCCAACAAAGTCTTCGGCGACCCTATTCACGACGTGGGCAGCGCAGGTTGGCATGGAACTAGAAATTTATGTAGGTGATCATAAAATACCTACTGTCGCTCACCCAAAAATCTTAGGAGTGACTTTCGACACCATCACACTTTCGCTGCCCATTCAGCTGCAATTGTCTCAAAATTACAGATCCGTAACAAAATCATCAAATCACTAGCCGGCAGTACTTGGGGTAAAGACAAAGAAACGTTGTTGGTAACGTACAAGGCAATTGGTCGGCCGATCCTGAACTATGCGTCGCCGATATGGTCGCCGGGGCTTGCAGACGTTGCAGCAGCTTCAGGTCTGTCAAAACACCGCGCTCAGAACCGCTACAGGGTGCGTCCTTATGTCACCTATATCTCATATACACAACGAGGTGGAAATGCTTCCAGTTAGGGAGCATAATGAAATGCTAAACAAGCAGTACCTACTGAATTGCTGTAAACCACAGCATCCCAAAAGACAACTGCTTGAACTCATTCCGCCTCCTAGGACATCGCATTTACGTAAACATTTTGATGAGATCCGGCACTATATAACAACGCCGTTTGATCTACAGGTGCATAAACAGGCCTTGGGGCATATCCATACAACGTCTGTTGGCCATTACTCTGCGCTCTGTCCGCTAAACAATGTCTTACATGCCGCAACACCTGGCATTTCTGAAGAGGAGCGTCATCTTCCACGAGAGACAAGGGTCACTCTGGCTAAACTCCTACATATCTAGACTGAACCCTGATGTGCCGAATGTATGTCCGGCATGCGGCTCGTCCCCCACAATACCAATCACTTATTTTCTTGCTCATTTGAGCCCACTCTTCTAACACCCATCTCTCTTTGGTCCAACCCTATTGAAACTGCTAGTTTCCTTGGACTCCCGTTAGAAGATATTGATGACAATTTAGGTTAAGGAAAAATACGCGTTGGGCAGGACTACATCTCGTTACAACAACAACAACAATAAGAAAGAAAAACAACATTCAATATTTCTAGAAATTTTGTTGTTAAAACAATAATACTTTTCTGTCGGCGTGTAGGAGAAATAGAGTTCTCTCTCTTTATTACTTTTTTTACTCTCTTACCTCTCTTTAAATCTCTAAAGGATATACAGTCCCCTCGTTATTACATTTTTCTCTCTCAACACTATCTCTTTGTATCACTTTTATCTCTCTTTCTTCTATATGTCATTCTTTTCTACTCTGTGTTACTTTTTTCTCTGTCAATTTCTTTTTTTCGTTTAGTTTCTCTCCCCGATTGTGCAAAGGAATATTGCCAGAGCGAGAGGTTATATAAACTTTTCCAAAGCTGTAGAATTTAAAAAGTAAGAAAAAGAATGGGGAAAAGAGAGTGTTAGATAGAAAGAGAGGATAAGAGAGAGTAATATATATGGATAGAAAGGAAGAATGAGAGAAAGATATAGAGATAAAGGAATAGAGAGTGGAAGATGCGGTAAGAAATTAAAACAGGCCATTCAGTTTTTATAAGAGAAGAAAATAGGAAGAGAGTGTGTGAAAAATAAGAGAGTGAGAGTGCAAGATACAAAATATAGAAGAAAGATAATGGAACAAAAGGCAGAGAGAGATGAGAAAGTACACGTTTGGGCAGGGTTACCCTTCACTACAACAACAGGGGAATAAGAACATCTGATCCCAGAACGTTGCGAAATATTATTTTGTTTATTTTGTTTTCTTTTTTTTCAGCAACTAATCGACTTTTTGCGCACAAACAGTCACGCACATTGCTATGCAAGTAGCATGTCACCGCCAATTGCACAACAGATTTACACATCGATGAGCACAATAATGGGTTTGGATGGTACAGATATAGGACGTACGAAGATCGATCAGCTAGCGCGCAATACACGCTATTTCCGACGTCGTCTAGCACAAATGGGTGTTATTACATACGGCCACGCAGATTCGCCAGTTGTGCCCATGTTGGTGTACCTGTTTTCCAAAATTGGGTAAGCTGCTAAAAAATATATTTATTGTAATTAATTAACTCAACACACTCTTCTCTTACAGCGCTGTTGTACGAACGCTAACAACACGTCACATCGCCGTTGTGGGTGTTGGTTTTCCGGCGACGCCTATTATGGAGGGACGTATACGCTATTGCCTCTCCGCTGCACATACCAAAGAACAATTAGATTACGCACTTGAAGTTATCGATCAAATAAGTGATACGGTTGGTTTGAAGTACTCGCGTAAACCTCGTGAACCTAATCCAATAGAGTATTGAAAAGTATCATTTGCACTACCTAAATAGTATGTACGTATGTATGTATGAACATATGTAACTACACTCGCATCGCAAGCAAATCGAAGGCAAAATAGGGTACAGTTCAATGTGTGGTAGCAAAATATTATCAAATGAAATGTGATGGAATTTTATAGTCATGCTTGCAACGAGCCATAAAAATGTGTCATCCCTTCCCAGTAAATGCTTACATACAAATATACAAACTCCCCTCTTTATCCTTTTGGTCTCTCTTACCTTCCTCTCTCCCTGCTAGAGAGATACAGTCAACTAAGAGAGGCACAGTGCCCTATCCTTTTCTCTTGCTTCCTTAACTCTGTCAGAGAAACACAGTCCTCTCTCTTCTTCATTGTTGTATAACTTACTTCTCTCACCATCTGTCATTACTTCTCTCTTTATATGCTGATTTTGTTGTAACTCCAAAGAAACTTATCCAGAGAGATTTTATGAACGCTCCCTGAGAGAAAAAGAAAACGAAGTCAATGTGAGCGGGAGGTCGAAACGAAAAGAAAGAAGAAAAAATAGGGAGTTAGGGAATAGGGTAGAGAAAAAAGGAATGAGAGGAGTGGTAGGTAGGAAGAAAAAGGAAGAAATGGTAAAAGATATGTAGATAAATTCTGAAAGAGTGAAAGATACGGAGAGAAACGAACAGGATTTGCAAGAAGGTAATCGGAGTGCAAAATTAAAAGCTAGAACAATGCTATCGCTACCTCAATTAAGGAGATTATCCAACTTGAGGGTCATATATGTATGAGTTCTTCTATCTGTTACGAAAATGTCTGCGAGTCCAATATGACTCATAAAAGATAGGTTCATATGGCGTATGAGCTTAAGTTAAATTAGGCAAATATATTCGAAAAGAAATACCGTTTCCTTCCCAGTTCTGAATGGCTTCATATAGGCGAAGAACTCAGATTTATTATTCTTGTATGCTAATTTCCTTAGTAATATAGGATTCTGTCAGCAGTCCAATAGAGCTAAAAGTCAGATCATAGTAGAGTAAAAGTAATTTATGAGTATTATATCTAGTTGAGGCCCATTCGTTTTATTTTTTCTATTCCTCGGCCAAATATTTCTCATCGGTTTCCTAAACAAAGTAGAAGCACACCGAGTCGTAAATGACTCTCATGCTTTATATGATCAACATCATCTTTAAAATTGCTCTTGCTACCTACACACATACCCGCACACACATTGAACGCTTGCATCTACTCGCTCACCTCACTTTTTAAACTACCTAAAAAAGTTTCCTTCAAATAAAATAAGAAGAAACTACTAATACATTTTCTAATTAAGCACTAAAGTATATTTTTATTTAAATAAAAAAAAAATTAAATTTACAGTTAACAACTTTACAGTTAATTGCAATTGATCACTTTTGTAAACATACTCTCTGTAAGTAAGCACAATTATAAACGCTTTTGTTTGTATGCACTGCCAAGCTGATTCAAAAAATGATTCAAACAGTCAGTGGCGGCTAGTAGTACGTCGATCTAACGTTGGACGATTGTGTGTTTGAGTGCATATACATACATACTTGTGTTTTGTCTACAACAAATTGTCACTTTATAAACTTTGTAACTTAAGCATTTATTTAAATATATTTATTATGTTTATCAATAAATACGTATAAAAACGCATACAAATTGTTGTCCATTGTACTCTGCTGTTGCTGTCAATAATAAGAAAAATACATATACAAATAATTGCATTCAACAAACAATACTATTACTATTAATAATGCTAGTATGACAAGTTTTATTATTGTCATTTTTTATGATGCAAGTATTTTATTTTTTGTTGATAGTTTTCTTAGGTATTACTGTAATACGAAATCGCTAGGTTCCAATGTATTTTATATATCGACGTGCCATACGAAAACTAAAACCCGAAATTTTGTATCTGACAAGGTAGTACATTTTCTTCATAGAAAAATCCAAGTGTTAGTTTTCGTCAGGCACAAATTGAAAGTGTTAGTTTTCTTACAGAATTTTAAAGTGTTAGTTTTCGCATGGCACGTCGATATATATGTATGTAAGTTTGTAACTTTAGTTTAATGTATTTTGAGCTAAGAATTATGAAATAAAATCGAACAATAAACATACTTTTTATTTAACTAAAATAATATATTAATAATAATAAATACATAACTATATGTATCAATGACTGACCCACTCATAAGCGCCTTCGCTGCAAATAGTGAGATCTATGACCTGCCTGCGGGTTTTAGTGATAAACGTAGGTTCGTTACCTCGTGAAGGGTGGATACCTTGCCGCGGTACGAGGGCTTAAGTCGATAGCCACAGGGCTACGCTGCCCTTGTGATCATAGCTCCGTACGGCACTTCATCACGAGAGCAGCCTAGCCTCTCTGGCGCGACAACAAAGATCTTCCCCCTCCCAATCCATGGTGTTATGCGAAACCGTGTCCATTGGACGTTTGCAGCCGGGAGGCAAATCGTGGCTGTATTTGAACGGAGCCTCTCTGACACCGGGTCGCCTCAGAGAGTAAGCATGGCCTTACCGCGGTACGGGGCTCTGCCGCGGCGGACGACACATTTTCCCCTACTCTTCCCTTGACCTTAAGCTGGCCTTGTCCGGCGATGGGTCGTACGAACAAGATGAACTCGAATAACCTAAATAAAAACGAAAAATCTAAAAAACAAACAACGCCAAATTTCACTCCTCAACAAAGGAGAGCTATGGAGGAGCAGGCGAGGAAGCAACAACAACGCCGGAGGACAACCTCCGTTCCACAATCAAGGGGGGGATCGACAGCGATGGCAACTACGAGTCGGTCAACCAACCCTCTATCGAATAAGATTGACTTGATGGGAGCTAGCACCAGTGCGGTTGCCAACGCAGCTAAGCGGACAACGGCGGATGCTAAACTCCCATCAACCACTGATATGAAAACCAATATCTTTACGTCTGTGGCAGCGGTCTCACGACCTGGCGTCGGAGTTTCGAAGGAGAAGGAAGCTGCAACTGAGATGTCGGCAAGGAGCGCGACCGCGACGGCAACTACGGGTCCGCACTCCCGGGAGACATCTCCCCGCCGCTTAACATACCACGAGAAAAGATTGGCTGCAAAGATCCTGAAGAGGTATGAAGGGGTACCGCAGGAATCACTGTCGCCGAGTTTCAGTAAATCGGTAGAGCTAGCGAAAGCTGTGATACCGGATTTCCAAAATTCTTACATGCCAAAGAGGTTAAAAGTTAACCCTTTCAAGCGCCAGAGATCGGACCTGGAGTTAATTCCCCCTCCCAAGCGGCATCAGAATACCCCTGGAGCGGGCAAACTAAGCTTTGCTGAGGTAACCAAGGACAGGATCCTTATAGGCGTCCTTGACCGAGGCAATGACCGTCTGGCCATCCCCAAGGACCGGTGGCGTTACGTGCGAAATGAACTCGGCAACATTCTTCTCAACGCGGTACGAGGGCTTAAGTCGATAGCCACAGGGCTACGCTGCCCTTGTGATCATAGCTCCGTACGGCACTTCATCACGAGAGCAGCCTAGCCTCTCTGGCGCGACAACAAAGATCTTCCCCCTCCCAATCCATGGTGCTATGCGAAACCGTGTCCATTGGACGTTTGCAGCCGGGAGACAAATCGTGGCTGTATTTGAACGGAGCCTCTCTGACACCGGGTCGCCTCAGAGAGTAATAATGGCCTTACCGCGGTACGGGGCTCTGCCGCGGCGGACGACACATTTTCCCCTACTCTTCCCTTGACCTTAAGTTGGCCTTGTCCGGCGATGGGTCGTACGAACAAGATGAACTCGAATAACCTAAATAAAAACGAAAAATCTAAAAAACAAACAACGCCAAATTTCACTCCTCAGCAAAGGAGAGCTATGGAGGAGCAGGCGAGGAAGCAACAACAACGCCGGAGGACAACCTCCGTTCCACAATCAAGGGGGGGATCGACAGCGATGGCAACTACGAGTCGGTCAACCAACCCTCTATCGAATAAGATTGACTTGATGGGAGCTAGCACCAGTGCGGTTGCCAACGCAGCTAAGCGGACAACGGCGGATGCTAAACTCCCATCAACCGCTGATATGAAAACCAGTATCTTTACGTCTGTGGAGCGGGCAAACTAAGCTTTGCTGAGGTAACCAAGGACAGGATCCTTATATGAACTCGGCAACATTCTTCTCAACGTTGCTCCGGAGTTTCCGGGTAGTTCGGCGCGAGTAACGGATGCGGGTTGGCACCAGGGTCAGATTAAATTACTCGCATGCGAGGATGCAAAAATCGTAGCACTGTACAAGGCAGCAGCTGCTAAACTGGGTGAAGTATACAAGGGCGCAAAGATAGAGGTCGTCGACTGGAAGGACATTCCAGCTCGTCCAAGGGCAAGGGCGTGGATTCCGGCCATCCCCGACGAGCCCGAGAGAATTCTCGGGATGCTACGGCTAATGAATCCGTCCCTCCCAACGCATGACTGGAGTGTCAATCTGGTCGGGGATGCGGTAGGGCCCGACAGACAGGTGGTGTTCACCATGAATAAAGAGTCAATCAAGCCCCTCAAAAGGTGCAATGGCCTAGTACACTACAGCGTAGGCCAGATCGTTATCCACGTATATCGTGGCGATGCTCAGCGCGCTGCCTTCTCGGCTGCTCCGGGGGAACCGGAAAACGAATTACCAGAAGAGGAAGCGGAGGATTCCGATGCGGAAAGCATGTCATCCGCCACGTCCCTTGGCGATAGTGCTGTGAACAACTCGGAGATGGAGGACAGCCTGCAGGACGAGGAAGTCCTCGACGTCACGGTGGTAGCAGCCAACGCTGAGCGATTAACATCTAACGCTGCAGGCAGCAGGACTTCTGCAACGCCACATCGGGCAGTTAATCGGAACAACTCGTCGTTGATAGGCAACCTCCGGGATGGAGCAAACCTCGACGATATGGGGACGGCAGGGAAGTCTGTGCGCTCTCATGTTGGTAGTGCTTCAGATTAATTTGCACAAATCTAAAGTGGCTTCGGCTGCTTTAAGTAGTCGTCTTTCTAAAGGCGACGTGGATGTGGTCCTCATCCAAGAACCCTGGGTCAATAGCTCGAGAATCTGCGGATTGGGGACTAAGGGCTTCAAGCTCATTCGAGCCAGCGAGGAGAGCAAAGTCAGAACGTGTATTTTGGTCAAGTCTGAGTTGAACTCCTTTCTCCTACCTAACTACACCAATGGTGATATTACCGCTATCAGTCTAACGGTCGACAGCACCCGCCTGACGGTGGCGTCGGTCGATATGCCCTACGACGCCGAAGAACCCCCACCACAAACGGAGGTGAAAGACCTGGTGTCAAATTTCTGCACAGGTAATCTTATTATTGGAGCGGACGCTAATGCTCACCATGTTCAATGGGGGAGCTCCGATATCAATGCCAGGGGCGAGTCTCTGTTTGATTACCTCTTAACAACTAACCTGGTAATTTGCAACGTGGGTAATGAGCCTACTTTTATCACTAAGACCGGCAGGGAGGTCATAGACCTCACTATCTGTAGTGAAGGCGCTTATGAGTGGGTCAGAAAATGGCGGGTTCTGGAAGAACATTCATTCTCCGACCACCGTTACATAGAAATGGTTCTAGACTTTATTGTAGAACAACCTATCATGAAGCGCAATCCACGTAACACAAAGTACTGCCCTCACAAGCCCCCTCATCAGTAGAGGAGCTGGAGGATCTTGTTACTACATTTACATCGGCGCTCTCAAATGCTCTAGGACAGGCTTGTCCAGTGCCAAAACCACGCGGTAAACACAGGCCACATTGGTGGTCCTACGATTTGGACTCGCTTCGAAAATCATGCCGGAAACAATTTAACAAGGCCAAGACCCTCGGCTCTGAGCCTCACTGGCACGAATATAAAGCTAAACTAAGGGCCTACAAAAAAGCTTTGAGACAGCCGAAGAGGACCTCGTGGAGAAATTTCTGCACTGGCATCGAAAAGGTCGACGATACAGCGAGACTTAGACGAGTCCTCTCGAAAAGTCAAACAGCCATCAGCTATTTGCGAAAACCTGACGGATCCTGGACCAGCACGGAAGAGGAAACCCTTGAGCTGCTCTTGAATACACATTTTCCGGGGAATCTGCATGACGCACCACTAGCATCTGCAACAAACCTGGCAGTAAATATACCCATCACTGAGGAAAGGGTAAGGTGGGCAGTTAAGAGCTTAGAACCATATAAGACTGCCGGGCCGGACGGGATTATCCCCGCGCAACTTATAAACACGTTGGAGACATCAGCTAAATGGCTGGTATTTCTCTTCACAGCCTCCCTGGCTCTCAACCACATTCCGGGCTCCTGGAGAAGCGCCACGGTAATGTTTATCCCTAAGGCTGGGAAGGCATCCCACTACGAGCCAAAAGATTACAGACTGATCAGTCTCTCGTCCTTTGTACTCAAAACCTTTGAGAGGATACTAAGCGACTACCTCTCAACGACTATTGATAGCAACCTTATCTCTAGTTATCGGCATGCATACACCAAGAGTAAATCAACAGAAACTGCTCTGCACAGCCTAGTATCTGTTATTGAGAAATCGCTATGTGAAAAGGACTACTGTCTCGTGGCCTTCTTAGACATTGAGGGGGCTTTCAACAATATAAGACCGGAGGCCATCAACTCCGCTCTAACTAATCTGGGCGTAGATAGGCCTCTAACTGGTTTAATTGACCAACTTCTAAGAGGAAGGAAAATAGCTTCTTCACTTGGTACGGTTGAGTTATCACGCTATGTCACAAGGGGAACGCCCCAGGGTGGTGTTCTTTCCCCGCTTTTATGGAACCTCACAGTCAACTCGTTGCTACGTGACACAAGCTGGGGGGCGGGAAGATAGTGGCATACGCAGACGATTTAGCTATTGCATTCAGAGGCAAGTTCCCACAAACTCTGTGTGACCTGATGCAAGTAGCACTGCGAGAGGTTTCGAGGTGGTCCTCTCGCTGCGGACTTAGTATCAACCCGGGGAAAGTGGAACTTGTCCTCTTCACCAACCGGTACAAAATACCGCCACTAAGCCTACCAGAACTAGATGGCACGCGCCTGGGCTTGTCGGATAAGGCCAAGTTTCTAGGCATAGTTCTGGACAGGAAATTGAATTGGAAGGAGAATGTTCTTCAGCGCCAGAAGAAAGCTTGCATCGCTCTTTACACATGCAAAAGAGCCATTGGCAAAAATGGGGGCTCAGCCCTAGAGTATGCAGTTGGATCTACACGGCCATCATTCGCCCAATCATGCTGTATGGAGTCGTCGTATGGTGGCCGGCACTGAGCAAGGCAACATACCTGAATCTGTTGCGGAAAGTCCATAGATCCAATATGATCTGTATAAGCGGTGCGCTAAGGACAACGCCCAACGAAGCCCTCCAGGCCATTCTGGGCATTTTGCCACTTGATCTGGAAGGGTTTCGGTCAGCGGCGGCATCAGCTCTGCGCCTAAGAGAAACCTCCAGTTGGGGTGCGGGTACTATTGGACACTCCAGTATTCTGGAATCTTACAGCTTTCTCCCTCTTAGCACAGATCGTTGTGCGACCACTACAGTTGTTGTTGTTGTTGTAGCGAGGTGTAGCCCTGCCTAAATGTCAGACAGGGTCACCCCGAGTGTATTGCTCTTGGCCGGGTCGATTTAAAAAAACGGCCCGGGTCGTTTCGGCACGATGGGTACAGCACAAGTACTGGTACCGTTCTCGTAGAACCGGCAACACAAGAAACTAGCCGTGTAGGCTATGTAGGTCATTTAGCGTTACCCAGGGTGCACCAACTGGGAAGCGACCTACTTTTGTTGTAACCGTACTTCGCACTGCCTAGTCGGAAGATCCACTTATAAAAAGTTACGTGACGGACCAGACAGAGTTGTACGGATGTTGACAGTCCTTTGCCAGATATGAATCCGGTACGTTCCGGTGAGTAGCACCTTGTAGTCTGGGGAATGTTTTCGTTGACCCCGTAATCGGGGTCGAAGTCGATTTGTGTGGACATCCCCTTTCGTTTGATACCAATTGTATGCAAATATTCCAAAGTTTACGCACAATCACATTTTGACTCGAAAAGCCAAAACACATTAACCTCCACTTGTAAGATCATGCGTAGGAACTGAGTTTAATAAAATTTCCTAATCAGTCCGTAGCCATTCTTATCATTCTTGAAATATGGAAAATGTTAGAATAAGTCTCTCTACTTTTTACTGCCTCACAAAATGTCTGATTTCCACGCTACGTTCAGTGAATTCAGCCTCCAGCGCAGAAATGTCGCACTCGATCATGTTCTCTTACTAGAGTAACAGTTTCTAAGGGGAAGCTTATACGAATATTCGGTATTCTACCGATTAATAAGTTATGCGCTGACCCTTCGTGGCTAGACTTAGTGAAATAAAATAAAATGGAAAATTGATAAAATTAAAAAAAAAAAGTAAAATCAGAAATAGAAAAGTGATTGAAAGTAAAAAATAAAATTTGTTGGAAATGAAAGGAAAGGGAATAATATAAAATACATAAATAAAAATGAAACAAAATGAAATAAATAAAATATTAAATTAAGAAAATAATAGGAAAGGAAAGGGATGGATAAAAGGAAAATTAAGGTAAGTTAAGGTAAGGAACGGAAAATATGACAGAAAAATCAAAGAGAAAGGAAAGGAATGGAAAAGAAAAAAGGAAGGGAAGAAAGGAAATGTAATGTAGGTAAAGCAGTGGAAAAGAGAAACAAAAGGAGAAAGACAAAGAAAGGAAAGAAGAAAAAAAGAAGGGAAAGAAAAGGTAGCGAGGAAGAAGGTATGGAAAATAAATGAAAATAAAAAGAAAGAAAAATAAAGGAAAGAAAGGTAATGAAAAGCTAAAAAAAATAATTTAAGGAAATGAATGAAAGAAAAAGAAAAGCAAAGGAGTTGCGGAAAGGAACAAAAGAAAATAAGGATACGGTAGGAAAGGAAAGGTAAGAAAAGGAAAGGTAAGGAAACGAAATGACAGGAAAGGAAATTTAAGAAAAAAGTGAAAGAAAATAAAGGTAAGAAAAAAATAAAAGAAAAGAAATGAAATGAAACAAAAAATGAATAAAATGAAAGGAAACTAAAGCAACGGAAACGAAAGGAAAGGAAAGAAAAAGAAAATAAAAGGAAGAAAGGACTGTAATGGAAATGGAAAGAAGGATCAGGTAAGAATATAAAAGAAACGAAAAGAAAGAAAAATAAAAGAAAAGAACAGAGGAGAATAGAAAAGAAAGAAAGAAAAAAGGGAAATAAAACGAAATGAAAGAAGAGAAAAGGAAAGAAAAGGAAAGAAGAGAAAAGGAAAGAAAAGGAAAAGAAGGGAGAAGATAAGGAAAGGAAATAAAAGGGAAGAGAAGGAAAGAAAAGCAAAAGAAATAAATTGAGATGAAAGGAGAGGAAATAAAAGGAAATAAAAGCAAATGAATGCTAAGGAAAGGAAAGGAAAGAAATACGTATGAAGACGACCTAAGAAGAATAAATAATTATCAACATTGAAACTATATTACTGAATGGTGTAAAGAGGGAGGAAAAGGCAAAATGAATAGGAATGTATAGAAACCAAAAATATACAAAATATGGAAAAGGAGGAAAATTTAAGAAATAGCAAAAAGGTAGGAAAATAAAATAAGGTTTTGTGGTTGAATTTCAACCACTGGGCGAACTCTAGTTTTAATAAATGAAGATATTATTTCTTAAAAACCAAAATAAACTCGTACTTAATTTAGAATATGGAATTCTCGTAAAGTAAGTATTTCCCAAGCAAAATATTGGTAGCTTTTATTTAAACTACTGAGGATAATACTGGAAAACTATTTGAATTTGAAGCCATATTTCCGCATAATCTTAAGACAATAATCTGGTAAAATATTGAAATCTGCCTGAAAAAATAGCCGTATATTAAAGGGAATAGCAAAGGAAACCATCAGTATATTTCACTGAAATTTACTCACAATTTACCAACAATATCTATGATACCTTTAACGAAAATACCATCAAACTACAAATATTTGAAGACATATTTTCACGTAAAATACTAGTAAATTAGAATTTGTAAAGATATTTTTACGTATTTGAAAAGTAATTATCAAGGATAATATTGGTAAATTTTCATTAAAACTACCAAAAAATAACCTGTTAGTTTACAGGTAGTGTTCTGGTGAAATTCCTGGGATATATCAAAGAAATTGCTGGTATACTTATTAATTCACATGTACATGAAGTATATAGGGTAATTCTATCATGAGGCCTATGCTTTTTAACTGAATACCTATCTGGAAAATTATCTGATAATTACGGCATAATTACTGGTAGTGTGTTTGCTGGGAAGTGTGTTTAGGCATAGAAAAATATGCATCTAATGATATTTTTTCGATTTAAAATGTGTTATAAAATATATAACATAAAATGAGGCGGCATTCTCTTACTTGGATTTATCTAAGGTTTAGTAGACTTCTCTTTTATTATGTCTTTGAATTATCTAAGGTATGAAGTGGTCAGAACTACCGCAGACATGCTTGCCCTTACATGTTTAGTGAATTGGCTTGCGCCACTCCTTTCGCCGTACTAAAGCAGTCATTAAGGACGCGCCTTTTTTTAACATTTTCCTAGCCTTGCTTCTCGCCAATTTGCCCACCAAGAATACAACCACTGTTTTGCTCAGGGACCGTCGAGAAGATATATTTTTAAATTTTTTTATCAAGGAACTGTTTTAAGTAGTTGCATGTTTTTATACCTACATAGGTATGCTATGCCTGGCTGAGCAGACTCTTCTAAAAATCTGCTTCTGGTTCAATCCTGTCGAAACGGTTCGTCTCCTAGGACTCCAGTTAGGTAATATCGATGACAGTTTTGACAAAAACAACCGAAATGTATCATTTTGGAAAATTATGGACATTGGTCCCTAATACCTACCTAAAACCTCCTACTGTATCACTCCCAATTCCCCATTTTCATTTTCCTTTTGATTTTTCTTTTAATTTTAGCTTTGGTTTTTATTTTCCCTTTCCTTTATTTTTCCCTTTTCCCTTTCCATTGACTTTTCCTTTTCCTTTTCCTTTTCCTTTTCCTTTTCCTTTTCCTTTTCCTTTTCCTTTTCCTTTTCCTTTTCCTTTTCCTTTTCCTTTTCCTTTTCCTTTTCCTTTTCCTTTTCCTTTTCCTTTTCCTTTTCCTTTTCCTTTTCCTTTTCCTTTTCCTTTTCCTTTTCCTTTTCCTTTTCCTTTTCCTTTTCCTTTTCCTTTTCCTTTTCCTTTTCCTTTTCCTTTTCCTTTTCCTTTTCCTTTTCCTTTTCCTTTTCCTTTTCCTTTGCCATGGAGACATGGTTGCTTTGTTGGGTTAAATGCTTTGGTTACATCGAATTACTTTTGCATATATTTATGCATGTATGTATGTAAGTATGTATGTTTCACAATTTTTTTTTTATTATTAAAGCTGGCCGGTTGCGCGTTATTTGACATATTTTGCAATTTTTTGAGAGTGCAGAACGAAAAATATGTTTTTAAAATATCATTATTTTAACAATTTGATCGCAAGGGGTGACAAAAATTGCAATATCTTTGGAATGGTATAAATGGACAAACATTTTTTTTTGATGATTAAAGGTCACTATTTTACGCGTTATTTTGCATATTTTGAAATTTTTTTGAGCATGTAGAATGAAAAACAAAATTTATTTGATTAAAAAAAAATTAATTTAAGTATAATTGTTTAAACAATAAGATCGCATAAAATTACTTATAATATAGTAAAAACAATTATCTGTAAGTAAAAAAAAAGTCATTGATTTATCTGCAGTAGTTTATGAGAAAATAATTTTTCAATATTATCATGATCAGAAAATTATCAAAAGTTCAACCTCCAATAATATTAACAAAGACACGAATTTTGACGAAATATTTTTAGCACGAGGTTTGAGTCTTACCCACTATCCAATAAAATAACAAGTTTCAAAATCGGTGGGGTTTTGAAAAAGAAAAAAAAAAAAAATTTTATGCACACTTCATATGGCTTTACCCAGTAACCATGCCTCAAAAGGCATACGAAATAGATGACGAAAGTAATAAAACGCATGCCATACATTGTATATCCATTTTTTTCCATGTTGCATTTTCAAGAGCATCGCCGAGCTTACCAAGTACTTGTATTCGAATTAAATATTGTGCTATTGTTTTGCTCTCAAACAATTCACAAAACTCTAAAACTAACTTGAAGGAGACTCAAAAATACAAGAAGCCAAAAAAATACCTTCGCCTTTTCATTTTAATAGTGTTGGTAAGGAGCTCGTGTGACATTAGCTTGTTGCAAAAAAATCAACAATAAAAATATAAAACAGTTACAACAACAACGAGCAACACCTGCAAAAGGGGCGTTTCACTAGCGCATCAACACCGACAACATCATCATCGTCATTATCATCAGCACCAAACAGCTTGTAGCAATTGTCATTAAAGTGTTCATCTGCTCGTTACCTTTTTTATTTAACAGCTTCAGAGCTCCTTATTGCTATTTTTACGAAATCTTCACAATGTTTATGTGAGAAAAGTGTAAGGAACAAAAACAACAACAAGACTAATTTTGTTGTAGAAAACGAGTATAAAAAGTTGACAAAAAGTGTTACAAGGACATATCGCTACCTACAAATTTTGTTGCGGTGAAAAGCATTTCACCGGCGCAACTCTTCACTACCCTATAGTAAGTATCACTTTTTAGGATACTTGAAGCGTTTTGTGTCAGCGTGCTTTAATGTATTATACAGTGGGACAATATTTATTTTTAGATGATAACATTTTTTAGAAAGCGAGCTGAGGGCCGATATTCCCCTGATGATGACTTCGGGTGCCCATAGAAAAAACCTATTGAGGCAAAGCTCCTTCATTTTCACTGCTCGCACCACGGAAAGGATCATAAATATGCCGAAGAACTTTTCTATGATTCCGAGACAAACATCCGGACAGGTATGGTGAGGGACTTTCAGAGCGTCATATTTGTTCACTAACACACCTACCCTATGTCGATAGGATTTATCGAGAAAAAGAGAAAACTGCCAAAAGTTGAATAGTTCACCACCTTTCGTTTGATACCCATAATGTACTATGTACTAGATTTGGGTCACCCTGGGTTCACGTATTGGTCGATAACTTTGAAACCATTCGAGCTAGCGTAATAAGGGTTATCTTAAATCAGGGTTGGGCCATTTTGAATATTTTTTAAATTTTGAATGATGAGCGACCGTGTATATTTGAATAACGAAAAACTTAATTTTAAATCACCCATATGCGCAATATATTCGGCATAACCCGCGACCATTTCGGGTTCATTTGGGGTCTGTGTTCGGGATCACTTAGGCACCATTTTGGGGATTTTAGGGTGATTTTGCGGTAATTTTGGGATCATTTCGGGGTAGTTTTAGGGTAAGTTTGGGATAATTTTGGGATCAATTTGGGGTTATTTTGGGTTATTTTTGGGATCATTTCGGGGAAATTCGGGGTTATTTTAGGTTAATTTTGGGGTAATTTTGGGATAATATTGGAGTAATTTTGGGATCATTTCGGGGTAATTTTAGGGTAATTTTGGGGTTGTTTTGGGGTAATTTTGGGGCAACTTTGGGACCATTTCGGGGTAACTTTGGTACCATTTCAGGGTAATTTTGGGATCATTTAAGGGTGATTTTGGGATCATTTCCGTGTAATTTTGAGTTCATTTTAGGGTAATTTTGAGATCATTTTGGGGTAATTTTGGGGTCATTTCGGGGTAATTTTGGGATCATTTCGGGGTAATTTCTGGGTAATTTTAAGGTACTTTTGGGGTAGTTTTGGGAAAATTTTGGGAAATTTTAAGATCATTTAAGGGTCTAAAAGTGCAACGGTGAAAATTATAGTAGTATTATGAATTCGTTTTTGTGTGATACGCGTCCAAATATACAGGCAGAAGAACAGACAGGCAGACATTCAAGACGAGTTAATTTATGCGTAGAGACTAGCAGATTCCCGCGGCTTTGTCTGCGAAACCTAGAAATACAAACAATAAATAGGTTTATTTGTATATTTCGACTCAAGCGCTGCCTAGAGGGCTAAAGTATGAATAAAATCGGACCATGAATCCGGATTTTGTAAATATAGTGACTCCAGCGCCATCTAGCGGGAAAAATATATCCCATGTTGAGAAAGCTTATCCAAGGAACAAGCTGCGAAAATTTTGAAAAATATGTTAAGTAGCTTTTCTGCAAATTCCTTACAAGAAACCCCCTAGAAGGAGTCAACGTTTTATTTCGCTAATCAATTATTGATTTCTGCCACACTGTGCACACCATTTTTCTCTTCAATTGCTTGGCATGTTGTTTACTTTTTTTCTGGTAGTTCTGATGGCCTAAGTCAGAAAACACGAATATATTTTATCTTCTCACGGTAATTAACTTGTTTGATGTATGAACGTCTCCACATTTTCCATGTAGCTACATGTATACATAGCTATAGCTACACTTAAAGAGCTTCCAAGGAAAAAGGACTACAAAGAAGCTGATTATTATTAACTTTTTCAGGTTGTTATTCTTCAACACCATCGATCATGTTATTTCAACATGAAGCTCATGTTGAAAAACTTGACGTCGTGTTAAATTAACATGACTTCCTATTAAATTAACATTAATTCCTGTTAAAACAACACTATCTGCCTCATTATCTCATGTAAATTTAACAGGATCTTTCTTGTTAACATGGTTCATGTTGACAAAAATTATTCTGTGTGTAAGACTTACGTTATTATCCGGTTGAGTTTATCTGATAGACTGACAACTGTGTCGACTAGTATATGAAGAGCTAGAGCTCATTCGGTATTATTTTCAGCCAGCTACTCTCCAGGGCACGCTAATCTGTGACTGTGAACATCCTCTATAACTAAAATTTGGACACTGGCTCCATCCCATAGTGCCGAAATTCTTAAACATTCACAGACAGAAGTGATACGCAAATAAAAAGATTTACAAGGGGTGTAGCGCTAGTTCGCCTCAATTTACATAGAGTTAGAGGAAAATAATGTTACAAAATTCCCACCTCAACCGTAAGTGACAATTACCATTTGTATAATCTTTTATAATCATTTTATGATCAATATAAAATTAAACCATTCCCATAAGGATACTTGCCCCCTTTTCTCACACACACTCACTTTCACACATAAAAAATCAGTGCCGCGACGTATGGGAGCACTATGCAGAGTATGCCATGTGTGAGCAATGTGAATGTTACGTATACGCCATGGCATCAACGCTAGGCGACCCCAGCAAAATTATTGCTTTTGTTGCTAAAATATCGTTCACAGTGTGGTTAAAAAAATCATATGTTTGTGTAACAAACACACATGCGGACTTATGTATTTACTCATAAGCACTTGCTTTAGCAAATGTAAGCAAATTGCTTTGTGAACGCACTTTTCAACTTAAGTTACGCCAAAAAATATGCTACAAAAATGAATATCGTAAAAATTGTATATGTTTATGACTTTATAACTGGCTGCCGTCTTAGAGACCTTCTTCGGGTGGGGTTGCGTTAGCTTGAAATAGCAAGTAGTCAGTAAAGTTTTTAAAGAAATACATGCAAACATACATACATACACATATAGAAATACATATATACATTCTTGCTTTATATACATAAATTTGTATCATTTGTGCGCGAATGTATAAGTACCACATTTTGATTGACGAATTTCCCATATGAGAATGCGTATACTGCTCATATTTGTACATATTACGACGAAACGCGCTAAACCAAAAACAAACTTCGCTTTGTTTACAAACATGTGAATTTACTTTTGCAGTAACAATTTTTATATTTTTTTATAATAATTTGTCAGTTTTAGTACTTTTGAGAATACTTGCTTATTTCTGGAGCTTTACTCGAGGTTCACGTTTGCATACGAATATTTATATTTTTGAACATTAATATGGGTCGATTAAGTTTTCTATAATAAGTTCGAGGAAAGGAAAAATCTGGCCAGGTCAATGGAACCACTTTTTATGCTCTGATTTGGGAAGGACGCATGCTAAAGTTTATATAACTGAACGGGTATGCCAAGAGGCTTAAAGGTGTTGATCTTTGTTCTTCGAGGGGGAGTTTTTCTCTAATTATCTACCGGGTAAGAACCAGCACTTGTTGGTCATTTTGGGTTTATTTTGGAATAATTTTTGGGTCATTTTGGAATCGTTTTGAGATTAATCTGGGGTCGTTTTGGGACTGTTTTGGAATCATTTTGGCGTCATTATGGGATCGTTTCGGATCATTTTGCGGTCATTTTATGATCATTTTGGGGTAATCTTAAATCAATCTTGGGATCATTTGGGAATAACTTTGGGACAATTTCGGGGTCTTTTTGGAATAATTTTGAGATCATTTTGTGATTATTTTGGAATCATTTTTGGTTGAATTTTGGGATTATTTTGCGATAATTATGGGATAATTTTAGAATCATTTTGAAGTCATTATCGGATAATTTTGGCATCACTTTGGGATAATTTTCTGATCATTTTGTGGCCGTTTTGGGATTATTTTGGATTTACTTTGGGGTCATTTTGGGATCAGTTTTGGTTTCATTTTGGGGTCATTTTGAGATCCTTTTATGATTATTTTAGGGTTATTTTGGGGTCATTATGGGATAATTCTAGGATCACTCTGAAGGGATAATTTTTCGGTCATATTGGGGTCATTTTGGAATCATTTTGGGATAAATTTGCTGTAATTTTGGATTCACTTTGGAATTGTTTTGGTATTATTTGGGATTCCCTTTGGGGTAATTTTGGGATTATTTTAAGGTAATTTTCGGATCATTTTGCGGTCATTTCGGGATCATTTTGGGGTAATTTTGGTGTCATTTTGGGATCATTTAAGAATAATTTTGGGACAATTTTAAGGGCTTTTTGGAATAATTTTGTTATCATTTTGTGGTTATTTTGGGATCATTTTTGGCTTCATTTTGGGGTAATTTTGAGATCCTTTAGGGATTATTTTGGGGTCATTTTGTGATAATTCTGAGATCACTCTGGGGTCATTTTAGAATCATTTTGGTGTAATTTTGGGATGATTTTAGGATAATTTTGGGGTTATTTTTGTGTCATTTTGGCATCAACCACATAAATGTACTTTCGACCCGATGTCCAAACAAATGAGAAGTTTCTTAAGAAAGTTCTAAAGAGTTAAAATTTCTAGCAAGCGCCATCCGGACACACAAACACATACATACAGACATACTTATGTACATACAAGTTTATGGAGACGAAAATAGATTAACAACTTTTTTGTTGTTCTAAATGTTCCAGTTAGTGGTTATTTTACCGTATTTGAATGTGACTTGCAATTAAAAATTCATGTTTTTAAATTTACTTAAGACAGGTCCAGACATTTTAAGTTGAATATTATAAATCCTTAAACTTTGTGGCATTTTGACCGCTGCACGTGACAGCGAGATTGGCCATGAATTATTAATGCAGACAAAATGACTGCGAAAATTGATTTAGTAAGGTAAGACAACACAGCTAACTAAGTAAATGAAATTCCAACTAAGAGGACATAAACAACAAGAATTCTTATTCTCACCTCTCTCCGACTATGTGTGTGTGTATGTAGCCTGCCAAAGGAGACATTTTAATTGCAATAACAAGGTGAGGCATGCAAAAGCGCAAGTGTACAGTCAAGGCGAATTCATACAGGTGGGTTCGAGCGAATTCAGATCTATACACATGCACACACTCCTTGTAACTGAAAATGTCAGACAAAGCAACAACATAAGCAATTTGACAGCTACGATTCGATTTTCAAGGAAGAAGAAGAAACCATATGATGGGAGGATGCCACCTGTAATGAATTCGCCTTGTGTACAGTTATGTATGTGTGTTTGTATGTGTTTATTGCACAAGGAACGGGTTAAGGTTTGTTAAATGCAAGGACTGAAACCGAAACCGAAACTGTAACCGTAATCGATTAAAACCCTTTAATTTTTCAAAACTGAAACCGTAAACATTATCTTGATGTGAGAAAGAAAGAAACCGAAATCGTTTCAAAAGCCGGAAACGGTTCCAAAAGGTTTTGAATTTCTTAATGACTTACATACATCTTTTAGTGCGCATATATTTTTTTTACAAGGAATGTAAGATTGTCGAGCGAGATTATAAAATATACGTTTTGAGGCAATTTGACTATAGTTGAAACAAGCCATCGAAAAAAATTTAGGAGATCCGAAAAAAAATGTTTAGGGTCTTTTCTAAGAAAACACCGCTCATATTTTGCTTTTGATGATTTACTTCTTCTTGTTTTCATTCTAATATTTTTCTAATAGAAAAGGTAAAGTTGATTTTGATTTTACTTACACATTTTTTTAACCCCTGCTCCACATAATGGTCGATAGCTCTGAAACCGGTCGAGTTATCAATAAGTAATATCTTAAATTTTAAGTTGGACGTCTACTAATGGTGAGAGTATCATTTAATTCCATTTAACAGCTTTCGAGTGATACTACCATGAACATACAGACAGAAAGACAGACAAAAATTATAAGAATTGAATTGAATTTTTTTTTAATATCTGCAATGTACAGACAACAACCTGTTACAATTTTATTATATGTAGAGAAGAAGAGATTATATTGGAGAAAAATCCATTATGACCGCAGGAAAAAAGGTATAAAAATTCAGACCTATTTTGAGCCACATACTTGAGTTTTGTAGTAGTAATATCTTGTTCTGCTCTTTTTTTATTATTTGGACACCGAAACCGCAACGAAACCGTAACCGAAACCGAAATAAATGTTGAAGAACGAAACCGGAACCGACACCGAGACACGTTACAAAACCGAAACCGAAACCGGCACGTTATTTTAATCGGTTTCACTCCTTGGTTAAATGTAATAAATTCTTAGTTAATTATTATGTAAAGGAACTTGCTCCTGTGCATGTTTACATTATTTATAAGTAAACGTTTTCCGAAGTAGCAATATTGGCCACCTCGCAGCCAGCTGAGAGTACTTTCACTCAATGCTAAATAGAGAAGGAGATCAAGAACCTGATACCCCCTAATAAAGGGTTTTCAAGCTAATAGAGGAAAAATTGGGTAAAAGCGTGCATCAACCCTTAGCCTTATAATCCACATTTTATTCTCAGCTATGAGTTTTAGTACCAATGCTATACTGATGTACATTTAGAGCGTCTCCACCAAAGAATTCACGAGGAAAGATCATCAAAATTACACAAGTATTCTGTAGACTGCGTAACAATGGGGCGTAGTCATAGTCGAGATAAAGTAGGCACTAAAGTTAGCGTTAGCTTTTTGACACCATTTCCAATGGCCTATCTGCCCCAATATGTTTCTAACAAAAATAGTTGTGTAGATCCTACAATTTTTGCACTTATTATAGGGTAATAGCCGACCCTCACCCGCTTCGCTGGATGAAAGAAAAAGAGAAAGGAAAGTTGTTCCTTGTTTTTTTCTTGTTTTATCATTTAATTCATGTTCGGCCATTATTTTGTGACTTATTCTAATAACAATGTTTTATTTATTTTAGTGACTTACTCTGATTATTGTAAACTAACAACTTATTCTAAAGTCTTCTGATACACAACATTTTTGGTTTTATTTTCATGCGGTGTATAAATATACGGTAACGATGGTTTCCCTACTTATGTATATTTCTATCCTAATTTTCAGCCCCCTACTTTAACCCCATTTAGAGACATTCAACCTTTTCACATAACCCCTACTTACGGTTTTGATATCCTATAGGTCTATAGCGATTTCCAGATCCTCACCTTAGACCCTTTGACAGATATTCTGCTTGAAAATTTAAGTTTGTATGGGAGATGCCACGCCCCCTGTTCTTATAACGCCATTTTTATGTGTGAGAATGCTTTTGATATCATATAGGTCTGTACCAATTTTCAGGTCCCTACCTTGAACCCTTTCGCAGATATTCTGCTTGTAAAATTTAGTTTGTATGGGAGGTGCCACGCCCTCTTTTCTGATAACCCCCCTTTTTATGTGTGAGAATGCTTTTGGTATCATATAGGTCTATACCAATTTTCAGGTCCATACCTTGAACCCTTTCACAGATATTCTGCCTGAAAAATTTTGTTTGTATGGGAGGTGCCATGCCCCCCTTTCTAATAACCCCCTTTTTATGTGTGAGAATGCTTTTCATGTTATATAGGTCTATACCAATTTTCAGGTCCCTACCTTGAACCCTTTCACAGATATTCTGCTTGAAAAATTTAATTTGTTTGGGAGGTGCCAAGCCCCTTTCTGATAACCCTCTTTTTTAGTTACTAGAGTTCGCCCAGTGGTTGAAATTCAACCACAAAACCTTATTTTATTTTCCTACCTTTTTGCTATTTCTTAAATTTTCCTTTCTTTTCCATATTTTGTATATTTTGGTTTCTATACATTCCTATTCATTTTGCCTTTTCCTCCCTCTTTACACCATTCAGTAATATAGTTTCAATGTTGATAATTATTTATTCTTCTTAGGTCGTCTTCATACGTATTTCTTCCCGTTCCTTACCTTAGCATTCATTTGCTTTTATTTCCTTTCCTTTCCTCTCCTTTCATCTGAATTTATTTCATTTGCTTTTCTTTCCTTCTCTTCCCTTCTATTTCCTTTCTTTATCTTTTCCGTTCTTTTCCTTTTCTCTTCTTTCCTTTTCTTTCCTTTTCTCTTCTTTCATTTCATTTTATTTCCCTTCTTTCTTTCTTTCTTTTCTGTTCTTCTCTGTTCTTTTCTTTTATTTTTCTTTCTTTTCGTTTCTTTTATATTCTTACCTGATCCTTCTTTCCATTTCCATTACATTCCTTTTTTCCTTTTATTTTCTATTTCTTTCCTTTCCTTTCGTTTCCTTTGCTTTAGTTTCCTTTCATTTTATTCATTTTTTTTTCATTTCATTTCTTTTCTTTTATTTTTTTCTTACCTTTATTTTCTTTCACTTTTTTTCTTAAATTTCCCTTTCTGTCATTCCGTTTCCTTACCTTTCCTTTTCTTACCTTTCCTTTCCTACCGTTTCCTTATTTTCTTTTGTTCCTTTCCGCAACTCCTTTGCTTTTCTTTTTCTTTCATTCATTTCCTTAACTTATTTTTTTTAGCTTTTCATTACCTTTCTTTCCTTTATTTTTCTTTCTTTTTATTTTCATTTATTTTCATTTATTTTCCATACCTTCTTCCTCGCTACATTTTCTTTCCCTTCTTTTTTATTCTTTCCTTTCTTTGTCTTTCTCCTTTTGCTTCTCTTTTCCACTGCTTTACCTACATTACATTTCCTTTCTTCCCTTCATTTTTTCTTTTCCATTCCTTTCCCTTTGCTTTTTCTGTCATATGTTCGGTTCCTTACTTTAACTTACCTTTATTTTCCTTTTATCCGTCCCTTTCCTTTCCTATTATTTTGTTAATTTAATAATTTTATTTGTTTCATTTTGTTTAATTTTTATTTATTTTATATTATTCCCTTTCCTTTCATTTCCAATAAATTTTATTTTTTTACTTTCAACCACTTTTCTATTTCTGATTTTATTTTTTTTTTAATTTTATCAATTTTCCATTTTATTTTATTGCACTAAGTGTAGCCAGGAAGGGCCTTGTGCATGATCTAGCTTATTTGTGCTTTTTTTCAAAAGCATTTGCTTCTCTAAATCCCCACGCACAGATTTTGTTTTTGTAAACACTGTTTGTACCTAAGCTCAATAAAGTTGACGCGCTGGCTCATGTTATCTTATTGCTGCCAACAAAACAACTCACCCTACTGAAATGAATGCAAACACAACAATGCAAGTGGTCATACCTACATACACCCATAACAGCGAATGCATGTATAGCACTTGTAGTGGCGTGATTTTCAAATCATATTATAATTAATTTTTTTTAATTTTTGGTTTGTTGTCGGACACCCTGCTCGGCGAGACATATCGATACATACCAAATTTTATATACCTTAGAATTGTGGTTATTGCAAAAAAGGGAGAAAGCAGTTATGTTTGCGCATTTATATATAATAGATAAACCTTCTCCACATGTGTCTCTTCAACGTGGCAAAGTTTGGTTAAAATCGGTTCAGCCATTCTCCGTAAAGTTCATTACAACGCGAAAAGCGGCTAAATTTTTATATATATATAGGAATAAGATAAGATAAGGTGAAGTGAAAGGTGAATCCATTCTCTAGGAGAATTATGGCGGCGGTAACCTCTAAAGAGATATATCCTCCAAACTTCTCTTCCAATTTGTGGGGTGCTGTTTGAATTTTTTCCCTCAATTTGACTGGAAATACAGTTTTTGCCGACTCCGAGCAGCACCGGCAGAGCGGATAAATCTTTGTTGAGAAGAAACTTTATGGATAACAGCAAAGTAACATTTTGGCATTTATTGTGGTGAATACACCTATAGATTTTTCGATTTTTCATAATCTACGCCGACTTATTGGTGGTTATTTATGTGATGCTTACTTTCGTAAACTGATATCCCCTTATCGAAGTGGTCGAAATTATATGAAAATACATATGAATATGCCACGTACGGACTTCTCAGGATCTTTCTCGAAAGCTTTAGTATGCGTAGAAAAATTTTGTTTTACCGTTTATTTGCCACGAAGTTGCCCATCGACAATGAAAATAGTCATTTTGTAAAGCCTTTAGTTCTCGAGCTAGAGCCACCTTTTCTCCATCCATAATATTCAAAAATACTATGTAGTTTGGGAAAATGGAGTTATCTCCTGACAAAAACTTGACTCTGTGGGAGTTTTTTATACAAGATAAACTAAATTTACCAGACTAGTATTTTTTTATATTATTCATGGGGAAAAGGTGGATCTAGCTCGAAAACTAGGGCCTTTACAAAAATAACTAATTTCATTGTCGATGAGAAATTTCGTGCCAAATAAACGGTAAGTGAAAATTTGTCTAGGCATGCTAAAGTTTTCGGGAAAAATACTGAAAAGTCTGTACGTGGCATATATTTTGATATATTTTCCAGAGTTAACTTTACAATCGCGATATCCCAGAACTGGTTGCTCTAGGAGAAAAATTTCAGGAATTTGTAGAGAGTTCTACAACTTGGTCTAAGGAAATTTTTCGAAAAAACTTACCGTTTTCGAGAAAAATCTTTAGAACTTCAAATTTTGACTTTGACCCCGAATAACTTTTTTAACACACATATTTTTAGAGAGTTCTACAACTTGGTCTAAGGAAATTTTTCGAAAAAACTTACCGTTTTCGAGAAAAATCTTTAGAACCTCAAATTTTGACTTTGATCCCGAATAACTTTTTTAACACACATGGGATCGATGGGGACTTTTGAAGTTTTCTTTCTGTCGGCTAATTTGAGCTCTACCAAAATTTGGCTCTGTGGAAAATAATGTTTTTTCAAATGTTTATTTTGACCGGACTATCATGCGATATTAATCGTGAATTGCTTGAATTGGGTGGCGAGGCCTGGGTTTATGCGGGGCCTATAGGCAGTTGCCTATTCTGCCTTAGGGTTAATCCGGAACTGGCAAAGGCTATTTGGTGTAGTAGGCTGAGCACACTACCGCTACATCAAGGCCCTTTTACTTATCTTTTATAAAAAGAAATGCGTAGTAGTGGGCCGATTTAAATTATTTTCACTAATGCTATGGATACACACATGGACTTAATCCCGCATAAATGCTCTTTACCTGATTCTAATTTTACCCAGACACACACAACAGAATCATCAAGTAAACAGCTGATTTTCATTTTGTATAAAAATTTTATTTGTTTGGGGTTGTGCGACATCTAGTGCTGTTTTGTCTAGTGTGACATCTACGATCGCTAGCCTATGTGTTTTCATTTTGCTTATTTTTAGAAAAGAGTGTTGCCAGCGCAAATTTTTTGTATACTCTTCCGCTCAAATCTTCTGCATTTTTGAGAATTAACTATAAAGATTATTCTCAAGTTAATTCCGTTCATAGGAGTGTAATGGGGTGTGGTTGCTGAGTGACCGCGCTCAATCCCGACTCTTGCGCCCTCGTTCGTGCACTCTGGGCAACGTTGAGCTACCTAGGCTCGCGGCAGAAAGAGAGGGAGCCCCGGTGGGGCCACTCTGACATACTTGGTTTAAGGGCTCACCGGGGTCTTTTTCGCAGCGTCTGTACACCATGAGGTGCGGCTGTAAGCGAGCGTCTGTCTTGAAGCAAGCGGCTCGCTATATAAATGGGCAAAACTTTTCCCTCCCAATCCAGGGTGTTATGCGATACCGTGCCCATTGGACGTTTGCAGCCGGGAGGCAAATCGTGGCTGTAGTCGAACGGAGCCTCACTGATACCGGGCCGCCTCAGGGAGTAACTATGGTCTTACCGCGGTATGGGGCTCTGCCGCGGCGGACGACACACTTCCCCTTACACTACCCTTGACCCTAAGCTGGCCTTGTCCGGCGAGGGGTCGTACGAACAAGATGAAGAACACACAAAATACAAAACAATTAACGACTTCGTTTACTCCGCAGCAGAGAAGAACTATGCTGGAGCAAGCGAAAACACAACGCCGGAGGACAAACTCCGCCTCAAAGTTAACTGGGAGGCCGACAGCGATGGAAACTACGGGTCAGTCATCCCCCAAACTGCTATCAAGTAAGAGTGACTTGATGGGAGCAAGCAGCAGTGCGGCTGCCTACGCAGTCAAGCAGAAAACGGCGGAAGCTAAACTTCCATCAAGCGCTGGTACGAAACCCAATCTCTTCACATCTGGGGCAATGGTCTCACGCCCTGGTTTCAGAGTTTCGAAAGAGAAGGACGACGCCGCAAAGGGAGAGACCGCGATGGCAACTACGAGTCTGAATCCCCCCCAAGAGGCATCTCCCCGACGCTTTGCGTACTGGGATAAAAGAAAGGCCGCAAGGATCCTTAAAAAATATGAGGGAGCATCGCAGGAGAAGCTGTCGCCGGAAGAAAGGAAGATGGTGGAGGAAGCGAAAGCTCTGATACCAAATTTCCAGAGGCCCTATGTGCCTAAGAGGGTGAACGGTAATCCCTTCAAACGCCAGAGATCGGACGGAGAGGTAAACCCCCATCCGAAGCGGCATCAGTTCAACCCCGTAGTGGGAAAACTCAGCTTTGCTGAAGTAACCAAGGACAGAATCCTTATAGGTTTCATTGACCGAGGTAACGACCGTTGGTCCATCCCCAAAGACCGGTGGCTGTATGTCCGGAATGAAATGGGCAGGGCCCTCCTCGACTTAATGCGTGAGTCTCCGGGTAGTCCGCCGCGAGGTACTGGCGCGGGCTGGCACCTAGGTCAGATCAAAATATTCGCGTGCGAGGATGCAAGAACTGTCGCACTGTATAAGGCAGCAGTTGCAAGACTGGGTGAAGTCTACCCAGGGGCAAGACTAGATGTCGTCGACTGGAAGGACATTCCTGCTCGGCCAAGGGCAAGGGCATGGATTCCTGCCGTCCCTGCAGAACCCGAGAATATTCTTGAGATGCTGCAGGTCTGGAATCCGTCTCTCCCGACGCAGGATTGGGGCGTCAATCTGGTCGATGATGTGGTTGGGCCCAATAGACAGGTGGTTATCACTCTGAATAAGGAGGCGCTCGAGCCCCTTAAACGGTGCAACGGACGAGTGCATTACGGCGTGATCCACGTATACCGTGGCGATGCACAGCGCGCTGCTATTCCGGACGCTCCGGAGGACTCGGAGATCGAGGCATCGGAAGGGGAAGCAGAGGAGTCCGACGCGGAAAGTATGTTATCCGCCACGTCAAATTGCGATGGTGCTGCGAACAACTCGGCGATAGAAGAAAGCCTGCTTGACGAAGAAGGCCTGAGCACACTAACGTTGATGCTGCTTCAGACAGCAGGGTTCCCGCCACGCCAAATCGTGCAGGTGCTCTGAACAACTCCTCGTTGAGAGACAGCCCCGGAACAGGCCAGACCTTGACGACACGCTGGCGGCAGGGAAGTCTGAGCTCTCTCATGTTGGTGGTGCTTCAGATAAATCTGTACAAATCTAAAGCAGCCTCGGCTGTTTTAAGCAGACGTCTTTCTAAAGGCGACGTAGACGTGGTCCTTATCCAAGAGCCCTGAGTCAATAGCTCTAGTATCTGTGGATTGGGGACTAAGGGGTACAAGCTCATCCAAGCCAATGATGAGGGCAAGGTCAGAACCTGTATTTTGGTAAAGTCTGAGCTAAACACCTTTCTATTACCCAACTACTCAAATGGTGACGTTACAGCTGCCAGCTTAACAGTCGGCAGCACCAGCCTAACGATGGCGTCGGTCTATATGCCCTATGACGCCGAAGAACCTCCTCCACAAAAGGAGGTGAAAGATCTGGTGGATAATTTCTGTACGGGCCATCTTATTATTGGAGCTGACGCTAATGCTCATCACGTCCAGTGGGGAAGCTCCGATATTAACGCTAGGGGCGAGTCTCTGTTTGACTACCTACTAACAACTAACCTGGTGGTTTGTAACGTGGGTAACGAGCCTACTTTTATAACTAAAGCTCGTAGGGAGGTTATAGACCTCACTGTTTGTAGCGAAGGCGCTTATGAGTGGGTCAGAAAATGGCGTGTTCTTGATGAGCATTCATTTTCTGACCATCGGTACATAGAAATTGTGTTAGACTTTATTGTTGAGCAGCCAGTTATGAAACGAAATCCACGCAACACTAACTGGCAGCTACATAACCAAATATTAGCTAGGGACCTACCAGTATTACCTCCACAAGCCCCCTCATCAGTGGGAGAACTGGATGATCTGGTAACGACCTTTACAAAGGCGCTCTCAAATGCCCTAGAGCAGGCTTGTCCAGTACCAAAACCACGCGGCAAACATAGACCCCACTGGTGGTCTTACGACCTGGATTCGTTCCGTATATCATGCAGGAAGCAATTTAACAAGGCCAAGAGCATCGGTACCGAACCTGAATGGCTCGAATATAAAGCTAAACTGAGGGCCTATAAAAAGGCTCTAAGGCAAGCGAAGAGAACTTCGTGGAGCAATTTCTGCACCGGGGTCGAAAAAGTCGATGATACAGCGAGACTTAGACGAGTGCTATCAAAAACTCAAACAGTCATTAGCTATTTACGGAAGCCTGACGGATCTTGGACTAGCACGGAAGGGGAAACCCTGGAGCTGCTCCTGAACACACACTTTCCGGGGAACTTGTATGATGCACCTGTAGCATCTGCAACAAACCTGGCGGTAAACATACCCATTACGGAGGAAAGGGTAAGGTGGGCAATCAAAATCTTTGAGCCGTTCAAGGCAGCTGGCCCAGACGGGATTTTCCCCGCACAACTCATAAACACGCTGGAAATATCAGCTAAATGGCTGGTAGTTCTCTATTCAGCCTGCCTGGCTCTTAATTACATTCCGTGCTCCTGGAGAAGCGCCACGGTAGTCTTTATTCCAAAGGCTGGGAAGGCCTCACACTATGAGCCTAAAGACTACAGACCGATCAGTCTCTCGTCTTTTGCACTTAAAACCTTCGAGAGGATAATTAGCGATTATCTCTCCTCTACTATTGATAGCAACCTTATTTCTAGCTATCAACATGCATACACCAAAGGTAAATCAACGGAAACTGCGCTCCATAGCCTAGTCTCTATTGTTGAAAAATCATTGCATGAAAAGGAGTACTGTCTCGTGGCCTTTCTGGACATCGAAGGGGCTTTCAACAATATAAGGCCGGAGGCTATTAACACTGTTTTAACAAACCTGGCCATAAATAGGTCTCTTATTGGACTAATTGATCAACTACTAAAGGGAAGGAAAATAGTTTCTTCACTGGGAACAGTTGATCTTTCACGCTATGTCACAAGAGGAACGCCTCAGGGTGGTGTTCTCTCCCCGCTCCTATGGAACCTCACCGTAAACTCGCTGCTACGAGACACAAGGTGGGGGGGCGGGAGGATAGTGGCATATGCAGACGATTTAGCTATTGCATATAGGGGCAAATTCCCACAAACCCTGTGTGACTTGATGCAAGTAGCACTGCGAGAAGTTTCTTCATGGTCCTCTCGCTGCGGACTTAGCATCAACCCGGGAAAGGTGGAGATTGTCCTTTATACCAAGCGGTACAAGATACCACCGTTGAACCTACCAGAACTAGATGGCGTGCGCCTGAACTTAGCTGACAAAGCCAAATTCCTAGGCACAGTTCTAGATAGAAAGCTTAACTGGAAGGAGAATGTCATCCAGCGCCAGAGGAAAGCGTGCATTGCACTTTACACGTGTAAAAGAGCCATTGGCAAAAAATGGGGGCTCAGCCCCAAAATTTGCAGATGGATCTACACTGCGATAATCCAGCCAATTATGCTGTATGGAGTCGTGGTATGGTGGCCTGCGCTAAGAAAGGCAACAAACCTAAATCTGTTAGGGAAAGTCCACAGATCGAGCATGATCTGTATAAGCGGGGCGTTAAGAACAACGCCCAATGAAGCACTCCAGGCCATTCTTGGCTTTTTGCCACTCGATCTGGAAGGGTACCGGGCAGCAGCAGCATCGGCTGTGCGTCTAAGGGAAACGTCCGTCTGGGGCGCAAGCACTATTGGACACTCCTGTATTCTAAGATCTTACAGCTTTCTCCCTCTGAGCACAGATCGGTGTGCGACCACAACAGTCGGAGATTGTTGTTTTAGAATAAACATTCCCAGCAGGGAAGAATGGGAGAACATAGATCGGTGTCCCGCTACTAATGGCGGCACTTTTATATACACCGACGGCTCGAAGTTAGACGGCAGAGTCGGAGGAGGGGTTTACTCAAGGGATTTGGACCTAGAACTCTCCTTTAGACTACCTGATCACTGCAGCGTCTTCCAGGCTGAAGTTTCAGCAATCATGGACGCCGTGACTTGGATAGGTGAACGCACCATCGGACAGGATATCTGTATTTTCAGCGACAGCCAAGCGGCCATCAAATCCCTTGGCTCTTACTCGTTCAACTCTGAACTGACGCTCAGCTGTCGTCGATCTCTTCAAGAGATGGCCCAACAGAACCGCGTGAACCTCACATGGGTGCCGGGACACAGGGACATTGAGGGAAACTGTAGGGCATACGAACTTGCCAGCCAGGGCACGACCAAGCAGATTCTTCAAGATAAAGAGCGCATAGGTATGCCGTTTGCCACGTGCAAGCTAATGCTGAAGGAGCATACACTCCGCGAAGCCAACGAAAGATGGCTACAAGCCCCAGGGTGCCGGATATCCAAGCAAACCTGCCCAAAATGCGATCTTAAAAGATCTAGACACATATACGATCTAAAAAGGAAGGAAATCTCCATATTAATAGGTGTTTTAACCGGGCACTGCCTTATTGGTAGGCACGCAGCAAGGCTAGGCGTTCCCTACCGACGATGCTGCAGGAGTTGCAAAGATGATGAGGAAGAGGAAACGGTGGAGCACCTCATCTGCAACTGCCCGGCCTTAAGCGGAGCGATAAGGCGCTCTCTGGGAGGTCCCTTCCTGGTTAGCTTAAGCCAGGTCGCGGAGCTAGACATAAAGGACTTGATGGCCTTCATCAAGTTATCAAAATGGTTCGAGGAGGGGTAGCGGTGTCGGTTAGGAGTGTCAGTCCCGGGTTTCGGCTATATGGAGAGTCCCGACAGCACTGGGATTTTCCATATGGCCGGGCCCCGGAACTGACTTTCCTAGTGTTTGGTGGTATCACAACGGGCCTTTTATTACTGGCCTAGGTGTGCCTTTGCGGCAGCCACTTCTGCCTACCTACCTACCTAATTCCGTTCACCATAGTTAATTCCGGATTTGTGCCAATCTATCAGCCCTATTAGTGGGCTCTATAGACAAAAGTGTACTTCGTATAAAGTTTCAACACTTTATTGTAAGCGGTTATAAAGTTGTTAACATTCTTATTTGAAAAGTTCTTGAATCAAAATTTGGCGGTGCCACGCCTATTTGTAATTTTGTGTGGAAAACCAAATAAAGATAAAGTTTTAGGTTCCAAGTTTGACAATTTTACCTACATCAGTCAATGAGATATTGCATGATTTCTGATATCGGAAAAAGGGGCGTAGCAGTGATCCAATTTCTCCTATTTAAAATAGCAACCTACCTTGGCCGAAAGTAGAACTTGTGTAGAGCTTCATCGAGATATCTCAATGCGCACCACTTCTGTGTTTAATCCTTGTCGCCTGGATAATACTGCTATTTCATTGAACAACAATAAAAATGTTACTCATACGCCGTGTCATATTCCATAAATCCTGCATTCTGCATATCGCGGTACATTCCCAAAAAATAAGAATACTACATACAATTTTATATATTCAAGTAACGTCAGCCCAAATTATACCAGATGCCATTGTTCTGACCTTGGCCACAAAATCCTTCATTTCAAAGTGTCATTAATCATTTTTCAATCTCAAAGAGTATTCGAAGATATGCAAGTGCAATTCAGTTGACCGTTAGCACAACTCATCACTTAACCTCAGATTACGAAGACTCATCAAATTGCGATACATCCGTCTAACAGAACAAACAACCAACGGAAATGTGCTGGGAAGAAGAAAGGAAGGAAGGAAACGCCAAGTGAAAACCTAAAACCATTGAAGAATAGAAGTGGAAAAAATGGTAAAGAGTAATTGTAGTTCTGAAGAAATGCATTCGTGTGTTGATGTGCATATCTGCGTGTGTATAGGTGTGTGTTTGTGGCTGGTGCTGCTGCCAACTGACCAATTGGTCGTCGAATATTTTATTACAAATTGCATGGATGCTATCGCGGTTAACGCGGTAAATGGACCACAAACGTAAAGAAGTGCACAAACACACAAAGCCATAAAGGTATACATGTTTCAAGTTCTACCACACAAATGTCTTCTGAGGTGGGTGGATGTGTGTGTGTGTGTTTGAAGAAAATGCCATACGTTATGCCGCAGCACGTTGCGGTTCGCTAGTTCAATTATCCACACAGTCAGGTACGACAAATCTTAATGGACTGTGTTCAATTTTTATTGTTGGAGAGTAACCTTTTCAACTCTTCATACACAGTACAATATATGAATAAGAATGTAAGCTATAGTAATGCGCGGTCGTGACATGCTTTAGCTTTGTGAAGGTGGAAGAGAAATAGCAATGGAAACTATTAAAAGCAGGTGATTCGTTCGGAGGGTTTATATTTCCAAAACAGCTTAGTTACAAAGGTTTGCGAATGCTTATATGCACACAGAAATATTTCCTACATTTTTAGTTAACATGAAGCATGTTCAATCTACATGAACAACTCATGTACGTAAAGCAAAAACAATTTTGGAAAATCAACACGAACATTTTAACATGAAGCGTATGGTTAAAATAACATGAAATATTTCTGCATTTGAATTACATTAGTGTGTATCCCTTACAATAAATTCGGTTTGATTTAACATGACTGGCGGCCGCCGTAGTGTAGAGGTTAAGTGTTCGGCCTTCTACACCAAGTCGTGGCGGTTCGATGCCCGGCAAAAGTAACATCAAAAATTATTTAGAAAAACAATTTTTCTAAAACGGGGTCGCCCCTCGGCAGTAGTTTGGCAAACTCTCCGGGTGTATTTCTGCCACGAGAAGCTTCTCAGCAAAATATTCATTTGCTTTGCAAGTGCCGTTCGGAGTCGGCAAAAAACTATAAGTCCCGCCAACTTGTAGGAAAACTCAAACAGCAACACACCACAAGTTGGAAAGAGAAGCTTGGCTAAAAATCTCGTTAGAGATTTGTATATCGTTTGTATATCGCCGCCATTAGTTTTTTTTTTTTCTAACATGAACAAGTGTTGTTTTCGATCGCCATCTGTTCCCCATCAAAGCTTGTGAACAGAATTTTGTTCTCAAAACAATAGAAGTTAAATCGTCCGTGTTGACAGTATTGGTAAAGTAAAATGAAATTTGGTACTTTTCACGTCAAAAGTCCCTTATCGAAAATGAAGAAATATTATTGCTTGTGGCTTTCTTGCATTTATATTGCGTATTATTCACATTTTATTATATTTTAGTATTTAAGAACGCGTGTGAATATAAATTTATGTGAAATAATATGAATGTCAACACCACAGCATCCCTGTGCTAACATTATTGGTTGTCAAACGTTGATATTCACCTGGATAACTGCCAGAATTTACCATCGCTCTGTCAAAATTTACGATTTTCAACCGTTCGGCACACGGTCTTAAAACCGTAAAATTTGGCGATTTTTAATGGAGAATCTGGCGACATATTTAAAAAAAATACTGGCAACCCTGCTGCCTCTTGTGTTATTTCGAATTTGATCTGCAAGTGCATTGCTGTGTACGTGGGCAAATTTTTGTAAAGTTTTAATTATATTATCCATCTTAAAGTGTGAAACTTTTATCCAAAATGTGTGAAACTTTTAGCCAAATGTTTGATGAAATAAATTGCGTTATGCCTCATTTCGACCAAGAGTCGAATGTCTTATTTATTGAGACTCCAGAGGAAATAATGGTCGAACATTTGGTAGAATCGTCAAATGAACCTGTGGCTAATGAAGTGGAAGTTCTCCGCGGTGTTATTTGCGGTATAATGCAATTCGATGGAGGAGTTTTACAAAGGATTTTGGGTAAGTACATAATATTCATGTGCAAAACAGAGTTTACCACCATTTTATGTTTGTCGTCCTTGTCGATAACGCCATACCAATAACGCTAATCAAAAAACACTGTGTGGAGTAGCCGGTATGAGATTTGACAAGGGTTTCGAGTAGTGTTTGATTTAAACACGCTAGGGCTAGCAAACACGGTGTTTGCTTTTGGTGGAAACACCATATTAGATTCTTTGATATTTACTGAGGCTTCAAAACTATACAGAACAACCCAATTTTATATTCTTGGTTGCCGGCTAAGTTAAAATTCCCCTAAAATGGTAATGGTATGGTAATGGTATGGTAATGGTATGGTAATGGTATGGTAATGGTATGGTAATGGTATGGTAATGGTATGGTAATGGTATGGTAATGGTATGGTAATGGTATGGTAATGGTATGGTAATGGTATGGTAATGGTATGGTAATGGTATGGTAATGGTATGGTAATGGTATGGTAATGGTATGGTAATGGTATGGTAATGGTATGGTAATGGTATGGTAATGGTATGGTAATGGTATGGTAATGGTATGGTAATGGTATGGTAATGGTATGGTAATGGTATGGTAATGGTATGGTAATGGTATGGTAATGGTATGGTAATGGTATGGTAATGGTATGGTAATGGTATGGTAATGGTATGGTAATGGTATGGTAATGGTATGGTAATGGTATGGTAATGGTATGGTAATGGTATGGTAATGGTATGGTAATGGTATGGTAATGGTATGGTAATGGTATGGTAATGGTATGGTAATGGTATGGTAATGGTATGGTAATGATATGGTAATGGTATGGTAATGGTATGGTAATGGTATGGTAATGGTATGGTAATGGTATGGTAATGGTATGGTAATGGTATGGTAATGGTATGGTAATGGTATGGTAATGGTATGGTAATGGTATGGTAATGGTATGGTAATGGTATGGTAATGGTATGGTAATGGTATGGTAATGGTATGGTAATGGTATGGTAATGGTATGGTAATGGTATGGTAATGGTATGGTAATGGTATGGTAATGGTATGGTAATGGTATGGTAATGGTATGGTAATGGTATGGTAATGGTATGGTAATGGTATGGTAATGGTATGGTAATGGTATGGTAATGGTATGGTAATGGTATGGTAATGGTATGGTAATGGTATGGTAATGGTATGGTAATGGTATGGTAATGGTATGGTAATGGTATGGTAATGGTATGGTAATGGTATGGTAATGGTATGGTAATGGTATGGTAATGGTATGGTAATGGTATGGTAATGGTATGGTAATGGTATGGTAATGGTATGGTAATGGTATGGTAATGGTATGGTAATGGTATGGTAATGGTATGGTAATGGTATGGTAATGGTATGGTAATGGTATGGTAATGGTATGGTAATGGTATGGTAATGGTATGGTAATGGTATGGTAATGGTATGGTAATGGTATGGTAATGGTATGGTAATGGTATGGTAATGGTATGGTAATGGTATGGTAATGGTATGGTAATGGTATGGTAATGGTATGGTAATGGTATGGTAATGGTATGGTAATGGTATGGTAATGGTATGGTAATGGTATGGTAATGGTATGGTAATGGTATGGTAATGGTATGGTAATGGTATGGTAATGGTATGGTAATGGTATGGTAATGGTATGGTATGGTAATGGTATGGTAATGGTATGGTAATGGTATGGTAATGGTATGGTAATGGTATGGTAATGGTATGGTAATGGTATGGTAATGGTATGGTAATGGTATGGTAATGGTATGGTAATGGTATGGTAATGGTATGGTAATGGTATGGTAATGGTATGGTAATGGTATGGTAATGGTATGGTAATGGTATGGTAATGGTATGGTAATGGTATGGTAATGGTATGGTAATGGTATGGTAATGGTATGGTAATGGTATGGTAATGGTATGGTAATGGTATGGTAATGGTATGGTAATGGTATGGTAATGGTATGGTAATGGTATGGTAATGGTATGGTAATGGTATGGTAATGGTATGGTAATGGTATGGTAATGGTATGGTAATGGTATGGTAATGGTATGGTAATGGTATGGTAATGGTATGGTAATGGTATGGTAATGGTATGGTAATGGTATGGTAATGGTATGGTAATGGTATGGTAATGGTATGGTAATGGTATGGTAATGGTATGGTAATGGTATGGTAATGGTATGGTAATGGTATGGTAATGGTATGGTAATGGTATGGTAATGGTATGGTAATGGTATGGTAATGGTATGGTAATGGTATGGTAATGGTATGGTAATGGTATGGTAATGGTATGGTAATGGTATGGTAATGGTATGGTAATGGTATGGTAATGGTATGGTAATGGTATGGTAATGGTATGGTAATGGTATGGTAATGGTATGGTAATGGTATGGTAATGGTATGGTAATGGTATGGTAATGGTATGGTAATGGTATGGTAATGGTATGGTAATGGTATGGTAATGGTATGGTAATGGTATGGTAATGGTATGGTAATGGTATGGTAATGGTATGGTAATGGTATGGTAATGGTATGGTAATGGTATGGTAATGGTATGGTAATGGTATGGTAATGGTATGGTAATGGTATGGTAATGGTATGGTAATGGTATGGTAATGGTATGGTAATGGTATGGTAATGGTATGGTAATGGTATGGTAATGGTATGGTAATGGTATGGTAATGGTATGGTAATGGTATGGTAATGGTATGGTAATGGTATGGTAATGGTATGGTAATGGTATGGTAATGGTATGGTAATGGTATGGTAATGGTATGGTAATGGTATGGTAATGGTATGGTAATGGTATGGTAATGGTATGGTAATGGTATGGTAATGGTATGGTAATGGTATGGTAATGGTATGGTAATGGTATGGTAATGGTATGGTAATGGTATGGTAATGGTATGGTAATGGTATGGTAATGGTATGGTAATGGTATGGTAATGGTATGGTAATGGTATGGTAATGGTATGGTAATGGTATGGTAATGGTATGGTAATGGTATGGTAATGGTATGGTAATGGTATGGTAATGGTATGGTAATGGTATGGTAATGGTATGGTAATGGTATGGTAATGGTATGGTAATGGTATGGTAATGGTATGGTAATGGTATGGTAATGGTATGGTAATGGTATGGTAATGGTATGGTAATGGTATGGTAATGGTATGGTAATGGTATGGTAATGGTATGGTAATGGTAGGGTAAGGGTATGGGAATGGTAGGGTAAGGGATGGGAAGGGTAGGGGAATGGTAGGGGAATGGTATGGGAATGGGATGGGAATGGTTGGGAAGGGTAGGGGAAGGGGAGGGATGGGGATGGGTATGGTATGGTAAGGGGAGGGTAGGGGTGGGTAGGGGAGGGGTATGGGAGGGTAAGGGGAGGGGAAGGGGAGGGGAAGGGGATGGGAAGGGGGAAGGTCGCGGCGGGGTGTCCTCGGCGGGTATGGTAATGGTATGGTAATGGTATGGTAATGGTATGGTAATGGTATGGTAATGGTATGGTAATGGTATGGTAATGGTATGGTAATGGTATGGTAATGGTATGGTAATGGTATGGTAATGGTATGGTAATGGTATGGTAATGGTATGGTAATGGTATGGTAATGGTATGGTAATGGTATGGTAATGGTATGGTAATGGTATGGTAATGGTATGGTAATGGTATGGTAATGGTATGGTAATGGTATGGTAATGGTATGGTAATGGTATGGTAATGGTATGGTAATGGTATGGTAATGGTATGGTAATGGTATGGTAATGGTATGGTAATGGTATGGTAATGGTATGGTAATGGTATGGTAATGGTATGGTAATGGTATGGTAATGGTATGGTAATGGTATGGTAATGGTATGGTAATGGTATGGTAATGGTATGGTAATGGTATGGTAATGGTATGGTAATGGTATGGTAATGGTATGGTAATGGTATGGTAATGGTATGGTAATGGTATGGTAATGGTATGGTAATGGTATGGTAATGGTATGGTAATGGTATGGTAATGGTATGGTAATGGTATGGTAATGGTATGGTAATGGTATGGTAATGGTATGGTAATGGTATGGTAATGGTATGGTAATGGTATGGTAATGGTATGGTAATGGTATGGTAATGGTATGGTAATGGTATGGTAATGGTATGGTAATGGTATGGTAATGGTATGGTAATGGTATGGTAATGGTATGGTAATGGTATGGTAATGGTATGGTAATGGTATGGTAATGGTATGGTAATGGTATGGTAATGGTATGGTAATGGTATGGTAATGGTATGGTAATGGTATGGTAATGGTATGGTAATGGTATGGTAATGGTATGGTAATGGTATGGTAATGGTATGGTAATGGTATGGTAATGGTATGGTAATGGTATGGTAATGGTATGGTAATGGTATGGTAATGGTATGGTAATGGTATGGTAATGGTATGGTAATGGTATGGTAATGGTATGGTAATGGTATGGTAATGGTATGGTAATGGTATGGTAATGGTATGGTATGATAATGGACCATTTCGCGTCAGATGATAATATCAGAATACTTTATATAAATTCAAAATGTATTTTACAACTCAGTAGCTCCAAAAGAAACACCCCACACGCATTTGAGCTTTGGTTGTTGTGGTTGCTTTCTACTGAGCGTTGTGTTTGTCCTTTTGCACTTGATTATATTTTCAGCGCACGTTTACCGCTGCTGACGCTGAGATAATTTCCTAAGTAGGTACATCTTGATAAACTCGGTCGAAAAATTTACCAAAAAACGCTCTTCAATTACATAAAGGAGGCGAACGAACAAATGATATAGACTGAGTGCAAGAGTTAAAAACGCTTTTGCTTTGGTCGAGTTGAGTTGTTTTGTTAAAATAAATTTGAACTCATTTAAGAAGAATTAAAGCGATATATACCTAAGTACATGTATCCAAAATGCATGCAAATCATCTAAATTGTTCCACAATAATTTCGATTACTTTTTTAATAGTTTTCGATTATCCTCCTCATTTACTGTGGGAGTCAGTCAAGAAGAAATATCACGATTGAAATACCAAGTTGATATTTGTTTGTTTGTCACACTCAAATGCATCATTTGATCTCTAAACTGTTAGCTAATTGCTACGTTAAACGAGCTTATTATGTCGATTGTTGATAATAATGATATGTACAAGTTCGATAAACTGCTATCCTCGAGACTATGTGCTTTTTTTTTTTTTGCTTCAGTATTGACGAAGTCTCAATCATCAGTTATGCTCCCCACTACTCAGTGTCATTCATCATTAGAGCAAACTGACAAGTTTATCGTTGTACCCAGCAAGCATTTGAGTTGCTGGGCCTAAGCGGCAACTCCATCATAAATACCCGTAAACTTACTAAGAAGTATGGATGTTCACTGGAAAAACGTGAGACACTATATAACTATAAACTACCGACAAAGATTTATGAATAGTTAAATGGGTGAATGAATAAATTTCAACAACTTCATACAAATACCACAAACAGAGTTAAAGGATATTACCAAACGAAGGAGGCGAAAATGTTGTGAACTTTCGAATATTCATTATGTACGAGTATTACTGAATGGCGGCGATTGAAGTAATGGCTTTGCTGGTGCTGCTGCCTGCGCACACACAACAAGAAGGAATCGGAGCAACTTGCATTGCTGCCAGCACCTTTCATATGCAAATTACTGCAATGAACCGAATTATCCAACGGGAGTAATTATTGGTAATTTATGTGCAGCTTTCTCATCGTTGAGCAGACGAAAATTTCAGTTAGCATCATCGTGGGTCAGGCAATTTTCAGTACGACTTGTCACTGGTGGCCTCTAGCAGCGTAATATGGCCGGGAGAGACGGTTACCCGGGTTTGGGGGAACGTTATTGAGCTGTTTGTCCAACTTGTCATTGCTGCCAACAATTATACACCAGTGAGCAGCAGCAGCAGCAGGAAGAGTTACAGCCTCAACAACACATGCAGCAAACACACGTGAGAGTACACATGTTTGCACTTGTATGTGCAGATGAAAGTTAAGCTTCTCGCAAGCTCGCATGTTACTTTGTCCCATCACAGATTTGCACTCAATGCCTGGCAAATCGAGCGTAATAACTCTTTACCTAATTAACATAAATCGCTTTTCGTTGAGTTTGTGTGTGGGTGTGCTATGCTGTTGGAGTAGTTTGGAGGTTTAGTAATAAGTATGTTTACATGTTTGCATACTTATTTCCGGATGTACGTAAGTAACTATATAAGTTTATGGCTTCATTTGTGCGTGATAACAAATCACGTGACTTTGCTCTTGTATAATACCAATTGCGTTACAATTCGAGTGAGCTATCAGATTGTCCTTGTAATTTGTCTATTGATTGGTAACTTTTGGCTGCCTTTTGGGACTTCGACTAGGTACTTAAGTGACGGTGAACTGCATATGGGGTTGAGAGTGAGGCTATACTTCTTGGTGGACAAGCATAATTTCGAATCTTACCTCGTAGCCCTTGGGTTAAAAGACATTTTATTAAATTAAATAAAATAAAATAAGTGAATTAATTTGAATTAAACAAAAAAGAACAAATTAAAATAAAATAAAATAAAATAAAATAAAGAAAAAAATAAAAGTATAAAATAAGTTAAAATAAAATAATACTAAATAAAATAAAATAAAATAAAAATTAAAATAAAATAAACTAAAATAAAAAAAAATAAAATAAAGAAAAAAAATTAGTTAAAATAAAATAATCTCTACATATAATAAAATTGTAACAGGTCGATGTCTGTACATGGCAGATATAAACAAAAAATTGAGTGGGGGAAGCATTATTAAGAGAGTAGAATCCAAATACACCATTTTAAAAATGTTTGTGTGTCTTTCTGTCCGTATGTTTGTGGCGTATCACTCTGAAAGTAATGGAATGGAATAGAATGAAACTTTTTTCGTTGGATTGCTCGACGCTCAACTTAAAATTTAAGACATAACTTTTTTCGATATCTCAACCGGTTTTGGAGTTATCGCGCAATATGTGGACCATGTCTGTCTGTATGTTTGTGGTCGTAACACTCTAAAAGTACTGAATGGAATTGAATTGTTGGATTGCTAGACGCTCAACTTAAAGTTTAAGATATTATTTTTTGCGATATCTCAACGGGTTATGGGGTTATCGCCCAATATGTGGACCAGGGGTGACCAAAAATGTCTTAGTACAATATGGGTGTCAAACGAAAAGTGTCTAAATAAAATAAATTAAAATAAAATAAAATAAAATAAAATAAAATAAAATAAAATAAAATAAAATAAAATAAAATAAAATAAAATAAAATAAAATAAAATAAAATAAAATAAAATAAAATAAAATAAAATAAAATAAAATAAAATAAAATAAAATAAAATAAAATAAAATAAAATAAAATAAAATAAAATAAAATAAAATAAAATAAAAATGTGTTTTTTGAAATGCTTCATTGAAAGTATAGACAATTCTTTCATAGGTTTCACACCAAGTCCTACAATTCGCATTTCTTTCATATAAGTTTGCATTGAAATAAAATTTTCTATATGGAAGTATAAATATATGCATAAATGGACACTGAGAAGGGTTTTATAAAAAAAAACGATTAAAACCCTTTTGTTTTGTTGCCGAAAAATGAAGAAAGCTGAGTCGTCTAAATTTCACAATGTTGCATAATGTATACATTGCTACCTGAGAATACGAATGTCGTTTGTGAATTTGGGCATTTCGGGATTATTGCATGTTCTTAGCCGGCTTCGCGATCAATTTCGAATGACGTTATCCGTTTGTTTCTGAAGCCTATAACTTCTCAGATTTCCAGCATGTATGTATGTGGTTGTATGTCATACAATTGTGGCTTTTTGATAGAGTATTTTAAAAAAGCAAAAGCGTCTCCTGAGAAATCAAGTTTTGCTACATACGACAACTGTATTCTGAAGAAGCTACGGCTATTGTGTAAAAGTTCTTTCTTGGCGAAAAATTTATGGACATGTGTGGCCCTAGGGAGTGTTTGTACAATATGTGTATGAAATGAGAGGTGTTGGTGAGGGGTTTAACAGGGAGTGCTTCTAAGTCCCATGTCCGAACCCCTTTCACAAATACCGACCAAAATGTGGACCAAGTGCGACACTGGAAGGTGTTTTTACGATATGAGTATCAACTAAATGGTGGTGCAAAAAAAGTTTTTTAGGAAAAGGGGCCGTGGCACCTCCTATAAAAACATAACTTTTCATGCTGAGTATCTCTAAAAGGATCCGAGCTAGGAACCTGAAAATTTGTAAGGAAAGATACAATACTATTATACTCACGAAAAAAAATCGAGTTATTGGAAAACGGGTCACCAATACATACTTAATTTTTACAGCTGGGGGGTCACTCTGTATTGCGATTCGAAAGTCAATGCGATTCGAAAATGAAATGCGATGCGACAAGCAAAAGCTACTCTGTATTGCTATAGCATTGCTATTCTGCGAGGTTTGGTTATTTTCTTCTTTGGGTTGGCATCACTGTTGTAAAATTAACCGGAAGTTGACAATTTTCATTGCATACTTCGAGGCTTATCCTCTGCTTGTACCTGCTTCTACCCGTTCCCAACTCATTCTTATGCTTGTACCCTACCATTTTCTTTCATTTAGCGCCCAACTGTATACTATACAAACAGAAGATGTACTTGCAAAAAATGTTTATGTGTATTGAAATATATGTACGTACAACACTCTGTATCGCGAAAGCGAGTGTCAATTGCTTTGTACATTCGGATTTGTCTTCCTACATCAAAACGCAGTCGCACCGCTATCGCATCGCTGAAAAATTTGGAATGAATAAAATGTTTAAACATATTCTTATAAATTATTGCAGAGCTATTAATATACTTAACTTTCTTATCGAAAAACATGATTATTTTGGCACTTATTTCGCAAAATTAATTCAAAAAAATGTTATATTTTGAAAAATATTGATGTAGTTTAACTTTTAAATTTGGAATTTACAAAATAATTACCAAAAATTTGTAAGAAAACTTCAAGTAAACTAATAAAATTATGTTTATACGGATGATTTTTGCATATGCACATGTACGCAATTCGAGAGGGAAAAAATGAATTCGAAAGGGTAAAAGCAAATCCGAAAATGTCAATTTCCGTTGCTATAGTTGAGTTACAGAGTGTCGATAAGGCAAATGCGAAAAAAATGTCATTCGCATCGCAACATAGAGTGACCCCCCTGAGTTCCTTCGAAAGGTTTCATGGCAGGGACTTGAAAATTGCCTATGATGTAAACGATATCAATACAATTCTCAGAAAAAAAGTGGGATTATCGCACCTCAACTACAAACTTTAAATTTGAGGCTGTTGTTCGATCCAAATGTGTAGGTCCTTCTACACTTGTCGATCGATCAAGCTGTATACGTAGATATATATATAAAGCCGGCTCTTTACGTACAAGAAAGATAATGCCAAAATTTGCTTCAGATCTCTACTCACATACAAATTAAAAGAAACAATGCCGAAACAAGTAAAACTATCGTCTGAGCCATTAAAATATGTCAACGGTAATTGTAACTGCTACCAAAGGAATAAAATTCAAAAGGCGAAAGAAATTTACAGCTACCAAATGGCAGCACTAAGAAGTAATGACAAAAGCTGGCTTAAAGATACCAAAAACTGAGGTGGTTGAAATTAAAATTACTTCAATAGAAGTTTCACGCAACAAGGAAAAAAGTTTATAAATTAGTGTAAATTTGGCTTTCCTTAAGAACATTACAACAAAAGAGTACTTGAGCAAAAGAAATTGCGCTGAGCGTAGAGGAAGTGCTAGAGCGTGTAATTACAAGACCACTCACTCATTTAAGTACATACCAACTAACGGGAACAAAGAGAGAAAAACAAAAAAGTTTTGAAATAAAAAACTATATTTTAAACGGCTCTTATAAATTTAAGGAGAGCTCTTTGAAGTTGAAATAGAAGCCGAAATGGTAGTAGTGTTGTAAGAGTACTATTACATATGTTTGGGAATAGTGGAAAGAAATACTAGGGATAATGGATAGGATTTCCGAAGAATTGTGTATCTTTATAAAAGGATCGTGGACTAGAAATATAGCACTGTAGCGCATTTACTCTCCCGTTATCAATACATGTCCATGTTTCAATTTGCCGAAGAGCAATCTAACCCCCGAATTCTGTAATTTTGTCTCATCTCAAGTCACAAAAATTGAGATTTGTCGTTTGAGGTTTAATATGGACGAAATGGAATTGGAACACAAAATGTCTCTATTAGTGACTATTGTCTCTATTAGTGACTAGAGACAGCTTACGGAATTCTGGGGTAAACTAAACATACTATACCAATAGGTTATCATTATAACCTCTAACGAGATTTTTTTGACGAGCTTCTCTTCCAATTTGTTGTGTGCTGCTTTCAATTTTTTCCTAAAATTGGCGGGACCTACAGTTTTTTACCTACTCCGAACAGAATCTGGAAAGCAAATGAATTTTTGCTGAGAAGCTTTTCATCGCAGAAATACACTCGGTGGTTTTGCGCAATCACTGCCGAGGGGCAACCCCGTTTGAAAAATGCTTTTTCTAAATAATTTTTGGTGTTGGTTTGACCGGGAGTCGATACCAAGTCACTTGGTGTAGTAGGCCGCGAACAATACTGCTACACCACGGCGGTAGCCCCACTAATGGGACAATTGCCTCAAATTCAGAGAACCAACTTCACACAGTTTGTTACGCTCTTTGCTTGACCTCTCAAACAATGAAATAGTTTTTGCCCTTGTGAGAGCGCTATGATCGCATTGTCCAATCAATGGGTGTCGTTCGTTATGCTAAGTCGCTCAATTGCAAGCAACGAGGCAACCATATAAGCTGTTGTCTCAAGGTTGCTAGTGAGCGACGAAGCAGAAATAGAATACATAATTTCATTGGTGTGATGGCTGCTCTCTCTTAACACAACCTCAGTTCCTACTTAAATTTCGCTTAAGCTTAGAATAGTTGTTGCATACCTACAAATTTATTTCTCTAATTGAGTGTAGAAAGTTGATAATTACGCTGTAATTTGTGTGAATAACAACGCGTAAAATAACTACACAAGCATGTGTCACTTAAAAAGAAACAACAAAGAGTAAGTGAGAGAGAACGAGAAAAAAATTATGAGAAATGAAACGTTCTTCATGCCGTCAACCACACAAGAGCAAGTGCGCCAAAGTACCTACGAGTAAGTATTGTAAATAATGAGTTAAGTAATGAGATGTTGAATGCAATTTTTTAATTATTTTGTTCGCTTTGCCTCTAACGAACTCACCACCCCTCTCTCACATCTGCACCCTCATTTTGGCATATTTTTTTCATGCTCGCATTTTCTCACTGTCATCGCAAACGAAGATGATTATACAAAATAATTTTGTTGTAACAGCTTTTTTTGACTAAAGCGTTGATGACAGGCCAAACGAAAAAAAGTGGTGGCAAAACGGAAGTGAAGCAAAAACGAGGAAAAAATATTAAATGTGAAAAAATTTAACTAAAATGAAACCTAAAATATAAAATGTGGCGAGCAGCCGAAGAAAGTAGAAAAAAAAAACAATCAAAAACCAACACAAAAACTCACCCTTCGCCCACACTCGTATGCGGTCTTCGCGGTAGGGGATAAGTAAATGTTCAGAGGTGGAATTTTGTAAAAATAATTGTTATCCTCTTGTTATACTAGCGAACTTCCTGTAAATGTCCTTGTGATGTCGTATTTTAGGTTTCATCTTATTATCGCCGCATTGTACCACTTGTTATTGTCCTTCATATACATCCTTCTAAATCTTAACTTTTTTTGTATCTTTTCTGCTTTTAAATTTTTTTTTTGTTTTTGGTAATCAAAGCGAAAGTTGAATGAGACACATTTCTCGCATTCCAACATTGCATAGAAATTTGTTGGTGTGAAATTTGAGTGTTTGAAAAATAATAAAAGTTCTTAAAGAGATATGATTTGAATAGAATGGGAAAGGGTTGAGAAGAAGAAGTATATCTTAATTTTTTTGTGGCATTCTTTCACTTTAGTTCCCTTTCATACCTTTTATGAACATGCAATGGTGATTTGACGATTTTTTTTTTGAGGGACAAGTTGGGAATCATTGACACTGTTTGTCTTAACATAAGATGCTGGGCCTCATGCATAAAAACTAAGCCTTTGATTTGGTCAGTAAAAAGGGATTATTTGTTTTTATTGCAACTAAATACCTAGGTTTTACTAAAAAATCGAGTCTGAACAAATGCTCACCTTTTTATGCATGAGGCCATATATCTCAGTCACACTTATGCTAGCTATAAGGCTTTCGGCATACCCGCAATCAAATCTGGCCTTACTCCTCCATTCATTGAATCCTTTTTTTCAACAACAACATAAAAACCCAGAAACATAATCAGCTAAAAACAATGAGATGATCTTACAGATGTACTTACATTTATTTCTGAAATATGAAGGTTAGGCGCTTTTCTGTTTCCATTATTTTCATTATAATCTGTTATGTTTTTAATTGCCATTAATTGGATAAAATTTTTGTGCTACCAGGAATTTAAGGAAATGTGAAAACAATACTTTCCCTGAAATGATAGCGGATTCAGTTCGAGTTTTTTTTTTAACTAAGTTTTAAAGCAACCAAAATTAGAAAAGCAAATAAAGCGTGAGCACCTGCTAGTATAAAATAATATAAAACAAAACGAAGTTAATAGAAACAATAGGAAGTCTTAGTTCGGGTGAACCGAACATTAAATACCTACCCAGCGATTTCTACCAGTTTCATCAGGAATAGTTCCCATACCACCAATAAACCTGCCAAATTTCATCATTTTATAGAAAAACTACTCTGCGATAACTACAGAACAGGGTTGAATGTTCTACCACTAAATTGTTCTTTTATAAAAGTTACGTTCGGCTAAAACTGTCGTTATGTCCTTTCTTACGATACGAGTCTCTAAAGTACTAATAGGGAAACGATAGAACGTTGGGTTATGTAACCTTAAGAGGCGTGAACTTTTTGGTCTTGATATGAGGTTGGTGCTTTCAAGAATTTTCTCTAACTTAATTATCTCTTTGCACTAAATACCAACCAGATCTGTTGGTATTATTACCAAATGCCGAAGAACGTCAATCAAACTAAAGTACTCACGACTGACCTTAAATATTTTATATTATATGTATATATATAATAACATATAATAAAAATACAGTATGCTTAGGTATATACTTGTTTACATATGTATGTAGCACATGCTACAGTTCATTGTAAAATTAAGTGTAACCATAAATGATTCTTGAAATCTGTTAAAAAATAGTAAGGGTAATCATTTAATGATTGATAGCATTTCGGTAAATTTAGCTATAATTTCTGAACTTTTTTGTGATCATTGCGGTATGGTTTTCGGGATCATTTCTGGACTTCGATAGGATCATTTCGGGATGATTTTCTGTACTGTTTTTGGGACCATTTCGGGACTCCCCGGGTAGCAAATAATCTAGGCAAATCTATTCTTAATCTAGGCGCTGGCTAGATTTTCCTACAATAGACAATTCTGCCTTGGGCCTGCCAGGGCTCTGGATTGGAAAGCGTATGTTTTTCACTTCACGGGCAATTTATGGTATATTCTGTAAGGAGGCTGCCTAGTTTTGCATACCTTGCACCTGTTTTTCCAATCCAGGGCCTGAATATTTTTTCTATATTGAGGCGGCCTAGTTTTTCCAATCCAGCGTCGGGATAGTTTTTCCACGATTATAAAATTTAATTAAAGTTGTTCATTTGCCGAACAAATTTCATAGTTGTAACAGCTGAATAGATAGAGGTGATGACTGTAATATGACGATGCCTGGGTTCAATGCTGGCTCAGGGGCAATGTATTTTTTTAATTGATTATTAAATGTATGTGAAGAAATTTAATTCAAATTGTTCATTTGCCGAAAATATTTCAATGATTGGAATAGCCGCTCTGTCGGACGAACGTGATGTAAAGGTACCCGGGTTCAATGCTGCGTGAAAGGCAATGAAATATTTTATTTCTTAGCTGGCATTGCCTTGGAAAAACTAGGCAGGGCCTAGATTTGCATTACCCAGCAGGCCCTTTATTAAAAAGCATTAACAAACATATATGGGCCTGCGTAAACTTTCATTGGCAGGCCCATCGTTTTAAAATGGAAAATCTAGTCAGGCCCTAGGCTAAATTTAAGAGATTTTCTACCCGGGTCTTTTGGGATAATTTCAGTACTTTTTCGTGGTATGTTTCGGACTTTTTTGGAATCATTTCGGGATGGTTTCCGGGACTATTTTGAGACCACTTCGGGACTATTTTGGGATGATTTCTGGAATTTGTTGGGATCATATCGGGATTCTTTCTGGACTGTTTTTGGGACCATTCCGGGACTCTTTTGGGATGATTTCAGTAGTTTTTCGGGATATGTTTTCGAACTTTCTTGGGATCATTTCGGGACTTTTTTGGTATCATTTCCAGACATTTTCGGGACCATTACGGATTTGATTTAAGGGAACATTTTTTCCTCCGAAACGGTCCCGAAAAAGGCCACAAATGAAACGAAATATTCCGAGCCATACTTTTGAGAAATGACAAGCTGGACTAGTATGCTTTGCTATTGGGCACTCATTCAAAGGTAGTGACAACTTTGTAACTTCGCAATTATTGCATACATGCAAAGTTAACTGAATACCATTAATAATATTTCTGGGGTGCCTTATCTACGTCTTCACGATTTTTATGAAAAGTGAAAGCCGTGAAAAAGTAAAACGCTCCCTGTTAAATTAATGCTAACTGAGTAACCATGCACTACTGATAAAACAACACTTTCTGTCTCGTTAAACTTACATTATTTCTTATTAATTTAAAAGAACTTTCATGTTAACTTAAAATGCTTCATGTTGTATGAAAATCTGTGAAATTAGCAACAGCAATATTTACAACAAATTTTAATGTACATAGAGACGCTTGATTTTTTCTGGCATCGTTTTAAAATTAAATGCACTGTATGTACTAATTGACTGTATTTAAATTTGTGCAATAAACACGATTTGATTTATATTTGCATGACCGCATTTTGTGGCAAAAAATATTCTTTATTTGAAATTTAAATCAATTTCAAACGCCATTCACTTAACCTCAATGGGTGATTTATTTTATCCTCTTTTATCCATACATATACATAGAAACATACTTATTTATTGAATTTATTTTTGTGCTTATTGTTGCCCTACTCCATATTTGTTTAACCATTTTATTTGCATTAGAATTTGTTTTGTTTATTTTTTCGGTATTCATTTCGTGCTATAAAAATACAACAAAGTAAGTGAAAAAAAGTTAACAAAAACAACAACCTTGAGGTCGGTAAAAAATTTTGGCAAAAAATATATATGTGCGTATATGTAAATATGTATGTACTAAAAATTGTTTATGATTTTCTATAGATCATTATTTGAGTTATGCTATGGATACACACACGGAGATTACCTCCAATAAATCTTCTTTAATCAGATCCAAATTTTACGCTGATTCACAAAAAATTGAAGATTAACAATCAGCGCACTAGATGGCTTTGGTTGTAGTACTTGCGGTTTAAAATAGATGTCGCTCTTTTTTGGTGACATCTACTGTCCAGTAGCGGCGAACTCGTAATTTTGGTAGTGGTCGTTGCGATGTTTGTTTATTTATCGATGACAGTAGCGGTCAAATAGTTATGATATCTGCTCAAATCTTCTTAATTTTTGGGAGTTTATAATGAAGATTATGCTCAAGTCAACTCCCGGAAGCGGAGATAATTCGGAATTTGCGCTAATGTATCAGCCGTATTATATTTGCATATGTATGCATGTGTGTGTATTCTGAATATCTGCATACATATGTACTCACAGATTTATTTATAATATTTACACAGATATTGAAATCACCAAATTGGCAGCTAAAACTCTCCGGCATCAATTGCTGATGCGGTTCATTTGGCTTAATGCGTGACACAGATTATATGCTTTGTATTTAGCCAGTAGGAAAATACTCGAGTTATGTATGGAAAAGATTTAAAAAATAAAAATAAAATTAATAAAAAACAAAAATAAATAACCAAAAAAAAGTAAAAGAAAATGAATCAAAATAAAGTGAAATAAAGTAACATAAATATGTTAAAAAATAAATAAAATAAACTTTAATGAAATAAAATAAAAAAAAAAAAAATAAAATAAAACAAAAAAAAAAAAATAAAACAAAAAAAAAAAAAAAAAAAAAAAAAAAAATAAAAAATAAAATAAAATAAAATAAAATAAAATAAAATAAAATAAAATAAAATAAAATAAAATAAAATAAAATAAAATAAAATAAAATAAAATAAAATAAAATAAAATAAAATAAAATAAAATAAAATAAAATAAAATAAAATAAAATAAAATAAAATAAAATAAAATAAAATAAAATAAAATAAAATAAAATAAAATAAAATAAAATAAAATAAAATAACATTAAATATAATAAAAAAATAAAAATAAAAAAAATAAAAAAATAAAATAAAATGAAATAAAATAAAATAATCTATATATATAAAATTGGATGTCGGCCGATTTTGTTGAAATTTTGATTTTGACGAAAATATCGTATAAATGGCTGGATTTACTTGAAATTTGGTATGTAGGTAGCATTACGCTTAGGTTAAAGTATAGGATGATTTTTCTTCCGGGAAGTGGACCAGGGACCGATCTGTTCTAAACAATCGTATTTATGGCTCGAATTGCTTGAAACCTGGTATGTAGGTAGCTATATGATAAGATTAATATATAGAATAAATTTTCTTCCGGAAAGTGGACCCAGGGCTCACTTATTCTAAACTATCGTAAAAATGGTTGCATTTACTTGAAATTTGGTATGTAGATAACGTTATGCTTATGTCAAAGTATAGGATGATTTTTCTTCCGGAAAGTGGACTCTAAACTATCGTGAAAATGGTTGAATTTACTTGAAATTTGATATGTAGGTAGCGTTATGCTTTTATCAAAGTATGGGATGATTTTTCTTCCGGGAAGTGGACCAGAGCCTGATATATTCTAAACAATCATGTTTATGACTCAATGTGCTTGATATTTGGCGTGTAGCTGGCGATAATATATCTTCCGAGAAGTAGGTCAGAGACCGACCAATTCGTATGGAGATAGAATTCTGCTTAGTTTGATACATAGAATAATTTTTCTTCTGGGAAGTGAACCAGAAAGCGGGGGGTAAATCATCATTTTCGAATGCGATATTTTTCAGTTTTTACAATTTGCTACAATAATACCTATAATTTTTATGGAATGGGTGTTCTTAAAGAATGTATACTAACTAATGTGTTTCGCACATAAAGTTGTGTTCAATATAATATGTAGGTATATCATTTCACAACATTTATCAAGATAATACCTAGACAATTGTTTATCCTTTAGCATTAAGATAAATAAGAGTCCTTAAATGGTAAAATCTTATTCAGGTGTTTTTCTTTGGCGTAGCAACGCACGCCGGGTATTACTAGTATAAAATAAAATAAAATAATAAAAAAAAAAATATAATAAAAAAACAGTAAAAGAAAAAATATAATATGTAATAAAAAAAAACGATAAAATAAAAATTGATTCCAAATCGAACTGTCTCCTATGTGGCTATGTTTGAGTAGTTTTGTACCAGTAATTCTGGTTCGTATTAATTTCCCTACAGAGGTTTGTTCTATTTTAGTGATTCAATAGTTTAATTTTATTTCAACAGATTTTGGTTACTTTGCATTTATCTATACACCTAATTTTTTATTTATTTAGACTTGAGTATAGTTTTTAGAAAGCAAATAAATGGTAATCAAAATTTTAGCCAGAAAAAATGTAAATAAAAATTGTAGTAATAAATATTTCAACATAGCTTTGAGCATTTAATAACCAGCCGCCTAGGACGAGTTTGTGTTTGTACGTATTTTCACCGTAATACAGGAATTACACTGTATTTGATGTATTAGTATTTAAAGTGATTAAAATATATTTTATGTGTAAATATTTGGAAAGTAATTAGGATACGTATGAAACAACATATTTCTGTGAAAACTTTTTATACAAATCTATTTTTGTATGTATTCATATGAGCTGTATTTGTAGCAAAATAAACAATTTAAATGCGGGTAAAATTTGATTGTACAGTTCTTTTTTAAGGTTCACTTGAAAGTGGAAAATTTGTTGGTTGGTTGTTGTAGCGAGGTTTCAGAATCTTAAATTTTGAACTAACATTTCTTATATTAGTCAGTGACCCTAAATTTTCAGAAGGTTGTTTTGAAGCTAGTCCCGCATTTTTATCTGTTTGTTTTTGTTAAGTCGAACCTATTAGTCATAAATTCAATATTGCCCATTTCAGCTTTATTTATTCTCTTCAGACAAAATTCCGTTTGTGCATCTGTTTAACATACACCAAAACCTACATCCACATAATGCGATTGTTGAATGGACTGCTCTTTTCTGCTCTTGACAGTAATATGTATGAATTGTCCACGTTGGCTTTTTAGCCCTTTTTGTTTTGCTTTCATTTCTTACTTCATGCATAAATTCAACATTTAATTATGCTATAAAATAGCACCAACGAGGCATTTACTTGACTGTCTCCGAAAATTTTTGTGCAGCATCTACAATTTTCTTGTTTGCCAAAAAAGTGTTATCAACTTAAAATTCCAACATTTATTATACGTCTTTCTTCTTTTCGCCCAATTTTATGTTGGAAAAATAAATGAAAAGGACATTTAAAAATTTAATAAGTACTATAGATGCATCCTGCAGTCAAAACCAGTTTTGTAGTGGTTGTAAATGAACTAGCCGCCCAGAATAATAAAAAAAAATATAGAATAAGCTGTCCGAGTTTGAGAACACTTTTCTAAACTATTTCCATAATAACTATGTCTTACTTCGATCCCGAGACCTTAGGTATGGTATCCCAGCACACTACCCACCATACCAAATATAAAACTAGCAAAAACTCCCGGTGACAGGTAACAAGTCAATGGAAATAGTGTCAATAGATTTCATTTCGCATTGCAAAGGGAAATAGTGTCAATGACACTATTTCCTTTTTCGAAATATATATATTTATTGACGTTGTTTCCTAATCGAAATTGCTTAAAGCATGTCAACTGAACATCACGCGATGTTTAAGTTTAATGATGTGATCTTCAACATTACTAAAAGCGTCGCATTTTATCATTTGATTTCAATTTAAAATACTCAATGGTCCAAATTTTTTAATTGTAAATTTTTATTTAATAATCTGATACAAATTTAAAATACATTTTAGGGGCATGACTTTCAAATTTACATATTTATTCCAAATTTTTTCCTGCGGCGCTTTTTAAAATAATATCGAAAGTCAAGTCATTAAATACACTGGATCACAAATTCCAACTTTTTTTCTGCACCAGAGACGCCATAGTGAAATTCCTCCTAATTCCGAAAATCAAAGTTATTTTTACTTGAATGGTACCGTTTTTGAGATATTTACGATTTACCGTTATTTCAAAAAACAAACAAGATGGCTCCACTTAATCGTGTATATCTCAAGAACAAATTGAGCTATTCGAAAACGGCTTGAAAAATTTGAAAGCTTATAAAATTTACTATAATCAGTACATACAACACTTTTTGCTAGGTCCTGCAGATTCAAACATAGTGAACAATCATTACGGATTTTTTAAATTTTTTTTGTAAAAATATAAAAAATTTGTACTTTGCGAGGAAGCATCTCGAAAACTTTTTGTTTTTCTTAGGCTGGATTTATCTTTCAATTCAGAACAAATTTTTTGTTTATATTTTTCCCGTTCTTGTTTGTCCGGAACTGGACGATGAATTCAGATTTATGGCTATATATTCTCATGTAAATTTATGTAATATATAATTTATTATAATATGTTTTTTTATTTACCCATTTCCGCATAGTTTTTGATTAAGTCGTTCACTATCATCTCGTAGTTAGGACTTTTGTGTTTGCCTAAAAAAGAAGTAACGACCTTTTCAAAAGAATCCCACGCTGCTGCCTCCACTGGTGACAATAGTTCTTTGAAATGGTTATTGGTCATCATTTTCCTTATTTGCGGTCCCACAAAAATCCCTTCCTTTATTTTTGCTTCTGAAATCTCTGGGAAGATTGTCTTCAAATGATGAAAAGCTTCGCCTTCTTTGTCCAAAGCCTTCACAAAGTTTTTGATAAGGCCGAGCTTGATGTGGAGCGGAGGTAGAATTATTTTTTCCTTCTTTATAAGTGGAGAGTATTTTATGTTATCTACCCCAACTTGAAACTCGATTCGTTCTGGCCAATCCTTTATGATGTAGTGGTCTTGACGAGCTCGGCTATCCCATTTGCATAGAAAGCAACAGTATTTTGTGTATCCACTTTGTAGACCACATAGCATTCCAACGACTTTAAGATCGGCACATATTTTCCAATCATGTTCTTCGTATTTGATTAACTTCAGCAATTTTTGCATTATCTCATATGTTTCCTTCGTATTTACTGCATGCGCGATCGGGATAGATGGCTGTTGGTTGCCAATATGCAATAATACGGCCTTTAAACTTAATTTATTGCCGTCTATGAACAATCGCCACTCTTTTGAATCATATGGTTCACCAAATTTTTTGAATAGACCAGCAATGTCTTTGCAGTAACAAACACTGTCCTCCTTCGTATAGTACTTGGAAAATTCTTCGTGACGAGTTCTATAATATGTTACCTTAACATCGGATGAAACAAATTTAAATTGTTGCATTCGAGAGGCGTGTAGTTCGGCCTTTTCCTTTGACAATTCCAAATCCCTTATCCAATCATTGAGTTGTGCTTGTGACAAAGAATTTCTTTCGTTTTCCGTTTGAAATTCAGTACAACATGATGCCGCCTAATCATATACTACTGTTGACAATGAAACTGGAGCCGGAACTAAAGTTAAATTTGATTCTGGCAATGTCGCTTCTGTTGAAATTAGTTCTGGTAATGACACTGTAGATACGCTCGCATAGGTTACTTTTCTGGACTTTCCAACCCCAAGTACTTTTGTAGTACAAATATAGCAGTCCGTTGAATGGCAAGTTGGTTCCCTCCACTTCATTGGTGTAATAAATTTCACACATCGCCTAAATAGATAGTTTCAGAAATTAGTCAGCTATGCATTAAAAGGGAACAAATTCCTAATTTTTACAACGTACCTTTTTGTTCCGGTTTCCGAAGAAATCAATTCGACTCGGCATGTGGTGCACACAGTGTTCGGTGTCCATGGTTTTTAGGCTCAATTCCAAAACACTTATGTAACTTTCAAAGGATTTGAAAACACACGTCTCATACTTTTAACAATAAATTGACCGCAGATGAAACAGAACATATCTGGATCAAAACAAAAAGTTTTCGAGATGCTTCCTCGCAAAGTAGAATTCTTTTTATATTTTTACAAAAAAAATTTAAAAAATCCGTAATGATTGTTCAATATGTTTGAATCTGCAGGACCTAGCAAAAAGTGTTGTATGTACTGATTATAGTAAATTTTATTAGCTTTCAAATTTTTCAAACCGTTTTGGAAGAGCTCAGTTTGTTCTTGAGATATACACGATTAAGTGGAGCCCTCTTTTTTGTTTTTTGAAATAACGGTAAATCGTAAATATCTCAAAAACGGTACCATTCAAGTAAAAATAACCTTGATTTTCGGAATTAGGAGGTGATTTTACATAGGAATTTCACTATGGCGTCTCTGGTGCATTTTGGCTGTAAACCAGTGATATTTTAAAAAATATCATACTAAAAAATAAAAAATGGAAATTAAAAATCGCGTGATTTTTTATTCCAAATTTTTTCCTGCGGCGCTTTTTAAAATCAATTGGAAAGTCAAGCCAATTTGAAAGTCAAGCCATTAAATATTTCAAAATAATAGCATATTAAAAAAATAAAAATTTGGAATTAGAAATCACGACTGCGCATCGTTAAACTTAAACATGAGGTGATGTTCAGTTGACATTTCATATGCAATGTTGACGCTATTTCCATATCAATTAGGAAATAAAATCAATGACTTTATTGCCAAATTGCTGTTGACTTTACTTCTCTTTACAAAATAGAAACAGTGCCAATTGACACTATTTCCATTTGCGATGCGAAATAAAGTCAATTGACACTTTTTCCATACCCTGTTTAGTATGTTTTGTCCCATTCCGAAACTATTTCCATTGCCCTTGTTACCGATCACCAAAACTCCCATTCCTGCAACTTTCTGCCAGCCCTAGAAAATGCGCCGACCCTCTTTTGGCATAGCAAAATTCTCTGAAATGCGCTCGGAATTGATGTCCATAATAACGAAAAATAGCAAACAATGAGGACATCCAAAAATAGCATTCGCTAATAGTTTAGCGAATTATTTGAACAAATTTCTTGGCACAAAAGAGGCGTCGAGTTGAAATCCTTTTTAATGGCAAACACTTTAATTTAACTCTTTTCTGTTCTTTTGCCTTTGTCGTCTCTTCGGACACCTCGGATGGTACATGCCGCGCTTGGGCTGAGTGAGTCTCGCATGACAGCTTTCGTCGGCAATGCAATAAATTCCAACGGCACGATGTCCACGTATCTACTTTTGCATTCCTGTTTTATTAGAGCGTATCGAAAAATGACTAAGAAACGATATATGAAATTTTACGCTTATCTGGGATAAGCAATACATACATATACATTAGGGTGATTCAAATAAAAAAAATTGTTTTTTTTCGGTCTTACCCCCTGAAACTTTAAAAATTAGCGCTCTAACTTAACCCTTAGGGGTGGTTATTTTTTTCGCCCTTTCCCATACATTTTTTATGGGCGAAAATGGCATTTTTTTCAAAGTGAATTTTCTTTTAATTTTTGACACTTTTTTCAAAATATTTTTACATATTCTTAAAGATGAAGCTTTGGAGCTTCCAAAAATAACTTAACCGTCGTGGTGTAGCGGTTAAGTGTTCGGCCTTCTACACCAAGTCGTGGCGGTTCGATGCCCGACAAAAGTAACATCAAAAATTATTTAGAAAAAGAATTTTTCTAAACGGGGTCGCCCCTCGGCAGTAGTTTGGCAAACTCTCCGGGTGTATTTCTGCCATGAGAAGCTTCTCAGCAAAAAATTCATTTGCTTTGCAAGTGCCGTTCGGAGTCGGCAAAAAACTGTAGGTCCCGCCAACTTGTAGGAAAAACTCAAAAGCAACACACCACAAGTTGGAAAGAGAAGCTCGGCTAAAAATCTCGTTAGAGGTTATGATAACCTGTTGGTATATCGCCGCCATTAGTTTTAGTTTTAGTTAAATAATTACAGCCATTTAAAATTTACTAGATTTTATACGTGTTACTGTGCATGTGTGTGCATTACTACAAAACTCAGTCATTTTTAAATGACTGTAATTATTTTAATAGATAAGACAATCGCACATGGCTTAGCATTTTGGAAGCTCCAAAGCTTCAACTTTAAGAGTATGTAAAAATATTTTGAAAAAAGTTTCAAAAATTAAAAGAAATTTCACTTTAAAAAATGACATTTTCTCCCATACAAAATGTATGGGAAAGGGCGAAAAAATAGCCACCCCTAAGGGTTAAGTTAGAGCGCTAAATTTTTGCAAGGCTTATTTTCTCATCAATACCAACTTTTTAGGGGGTAAGACCAAGTCGACATTTTTTTTGAATCACCCTAATATACATATTTGTATCATAAACACGATTTTTGTTAAAATAGAAATAAATTAATAAAAAAATATAAAATATAAAAAAAAAAATTAAATAAAATTAAATAAAATACAAAAAATAAAAAAAATTTAAGTAAAATAAAATAAAACGAAACAAAAAAAGTATAAATAAATTTTTATTAAATTAAAAAAGGTAAAACAAAACAAAATAAAAAAATAAAATTAAATTAAATAAAATAAGTAAAATAAACTAAACGTAAATAAAATAAAAAAAAATTAAACAAAAAAAAAATAAAAAAAATAAAATTAAGTAAAATAAAATAAAATACAGTAAGTGAAATAACATAAAACAAAAATATTAAAAAAGAAATTAAATTAATTTAAAAAGGTTAGAAAGTATAAATGAAATGCAGAAGCAAATAAAAAAATTAAATCAAAAGAGTAAAATATGTAAGAAAAAATATGTGACGAGGCGCGTTTTGCTTGTAAAATAATTTTTGCCAAAATACTTCATATTCGTGTTGCACAGCCAGATATTATTTCTTCGATACTGTCCAATGCCGTTACAATCCGCCATTGCCTTGCAAGCGCTTCGCGTATTTAGAAGTGTATGGGCATGCTGATGAGCTCCTAAGTAAATGCTTCACAAAATTAATTGATTTACAAAACTGATTCAACATAGCGTTTTGCAAAGAAAATTCCGTTAAAATTTAAATCTCAATTTGTTTGAGGCAACGCGGGTAATTACATAGATTTTTTGTTGTTCTTCGACGAGGCATGGTGAGAGAATGTGGAACCAGCTTGACGAGGGATGCTGACAATGAGGATGGACGTTGACAACAATGGTTTTTGCTGGGGTAGATACTTGAAGCACTTTCCGACAATTAAATAATGCAAATACCTCTTTTATCATTATGCCCAACGGATTTTACCAACCATCCCGCCCGACCGACACGAGGGGCGCATCCGCAATTTTCCTAGTATAATCAAAAAGAATTTTATTCTCACGCTCGGAAACGACTTAAATTTAAAACTAGCACAAAATTTGATGAAAAATGTTGGAAACAAAAAAGCGACCTTAGTGAAGTTCAATTTAAGTAAGTCCGCCATTTCCCTTAGCCTCGTCTACAACATATAACACAAATATTTGCTGTAAAACAATTTCCTGCAAAAATTTACTTATTCACGCTTCTAAGCTAAATAGTTGCAAGAAAATAGCAAATTTCCATCTAAATTTTAGCTGGGTGTTGCAAACATCGTCCTTTCTTCCCGCTAAAGCATGCTAAGTATTTATTACAAGCAGGAAATTCGTAAAATACAAATTTGACGTAAGATGAGAACTTGAAAGTAATATTGGCAAATTATTTCGTAACAATGTTAAAAGTTATACAAATTTAAGATTTTATAGTGAAACGAAGATTGATATTTCAAGATGAATATTTTCGGTAACGTATAAGAACTTTTGAGCGAAGTTCACTTGAGAATGCAAAAAAAGTTTTGAGTTTATTATAGGTCTGGATAGTTTATTGTTGTAGTGCTAAATTTATTCCACTCCAAAACCAATGACCCCTAAATTGTTGCACGGTCTAATCAAAACAAAGCCCACACTATGTACCTTTATAATTGCTCAGAAAAAGAAAACCTTTAGAAAATCAATATACCTAAACACTTGTTAGTAATGAAATAAACTGATTTATGATGCTAATAAATGCCATGAAGTTGCCAAAGAAAGCTATTTCAGTAGTCCAATAATTGCCTAATAAACACCATTCTATAAAACCCCGCCCAAGAAGAGAAACAAAAAAATGTTTAGTATCATAAGGAGATTAACGGTAAGCGAAATTATACAAAAAATATGACCACAATGATGAGGCTAATTTGGTGAAGAAAGGTGGGTATGTAATAGGGTGGGCGATTGTAAGACTTTTTTTCAAAACTGGATTTGGGTTTACATATTTGAAAATCCTTGATTGGAAATAAATAAAAAATAAACGAATCCAAATCAACTAAAATGAAATGAAAAGAAATACAAAAAAAAAATTCAAATTAAAATAATAAAAAAAAAACAATAAAAAAGGTAATTAAATTAAGTCAATTAAAATATTGAAAAACAAACAAAATTTAAACAATAAAAATAAATGAACTATATAAAAATAAAACAAAGTTAAATAAAACAAAAATAAAATAAAATAAAATAAAATAAAATAAAATAAAATAAAATAAAATAAAATAAAATAAAATAAAATAAAATAAAATAAAATAAAATAAAATAAAATAAAATAAAATAAAATAAAATAAAATAAAATAGAATAAATTAAAATAAAATAAAATAAAATAAAATAAAATAAAATAAAATATAATAAAATAAAATAAAATAAAATAAAAAAGTAAAATAAAATAAAATAAAATAAAATAAAGTAAAATAAAATAAAATAAAAAAATAAAATAAAAAAACATTAAAAAAAAATAAAATAAAATAAAATAAAATAAAATAAAATAAAATAAAATAAAATAAATAAAATAAAATAAAATAAAATAAAATAAAATAAAATAAAATAAAATAAAATAAAATAAAATAAAATAAAATAAAATAAAATAAAATAAAATAAAATAAAATAAAATAAAATAAAATAAAATAAAATAAAATAAAATAAAATAAAATAAAATAAAATAAAATAAAATAAAATAAAATAAAATAAAATAAAATAAAATAAAATAAAATAAAATAAAATAAAATAAAATAAAATAAAATAAAATAAAATAAAATAAAATAAAATAAAATAAAATAAAATAAAATAAAATAAAATAAAATAAAATAAAATAAAATAAAATAAAATAAAATAAAATAAAATAAAATAAAATAAAATAAAATAAAATAAAATAAAATAAAATAAAATAAAATAAAATAAAATAAAATAAAATAAAATAAAATAAAATAAAATAAAATAAAATAAAATAAAATAAAATAAAATAAAATAAAATAAAATAAAATAAAATAAAATAAAATAAAATAAAATAAAATAAAATGAAAAAAAAAATAATTAAAAAAAAATAAAATGACAAAAAAAAAAAATGAAAATAAAAATGAAATAAAATAAAATCAAATAAAATAAAATAAAATAAAATAAAATAAAATAAAATAAAATAAAATTAAATTAAATTAAATTAAATAAAAACAAATAAAAAAAAAAAAATAAAATGAAAAAAAAAAATTGAAAAAAAAGAAAAAAAAATAAATTAAAATAAAATAAAAAAAAAATAAAAAAATAAAAATAAACCCAAATAAAATAAAATTAAATAAATTAAAAAACTCTTTGTTGCTTTTGACTTGTAGTCTATTGCTGTAAATACCGACGGTATTTACAAGCAATTTTCGGGATTGTATGAAAATGTGTTTTTTTGAGAAAAATTTACCTACGCGCTGCAGGAACCAGACAAGCCGACATTTTTTACGTCGGTATTTACAGCAATAGACTACAATTCAAAAGCAACAAAGAGTTTAAATGTTATAAATGGAAAAATATTCGTGCTTAATTAAGCATAGAAAATTTTTTCATAGGTTTCACACCAAGTCCTAAAATTCGCAAATCTTTCATATAAGTTAGCATTGAAATTAAAGAAATGTTCTATATGGAAGTATAAATATATGCATAAATGGACACTGAGAAGGGTTTACCTTCACGCTGGGTAGTGGCCTAAGGTGCTAGACCTTCTACCATACAAGTCACTACAGTGTTGTGAGTTCGACTCTCACAATGCCGGGAAGAAAAGTCCTTGAAGAGATGTAACTCCAGTATCATCGAAACATATGTCGGCTTGTCTGGTTCCTGCAGCGCGTAGGTAAAATTTAAAAAAAAAAAAAAACATTTTCATAAATTAAAAAAAATAAAAATTAAATAAAATAGAAAGTAATGAAAAATAAAATAAAATAAACTGGTTTTTGTTTTAGTGGTCTTGCATTTTTACATATAAGTAAGAATTTTGTGAGCTATAGACCGGAATAATAATTACTATTGAAACTTTCATGTTGAATTATTATATTTTTGTTATTGAAGAAAACTCAAAGAAAAGCTACAAACAAATGGGCAAAGAACACCAACAAAAAAAAACAAATTGATTGAAAACTCTAGTTAAGCCAGCATACAAACCTACACGGTACAGCCTAGTGGTTAGACTGCCGTCACTAGAAGTTGAAGCAACCGAGTTCAAAGCCCGCTCGGAAGCAAAACACTTCTAGTAAAAATCATTACAAATTAGTCCGTAGATCGCTTTCGCCAGCGTGAAATAGTACTATAACTATAGCGTGTAATGTTGTTTGTAGCTTTTCTTTGAGTTTTCTTCAATAACAAAAATATAATAATTCAACATGAAAGTTTCAATAGTAATTATTATTCCGGTCTATAGCTCACAAAATTCTTACTTATATGTAAAATAAAATAAAATAAAATAAAATAAAATAGAGTAAAATAAAGTAAAATTAAGTAGAATAAAATAAAATAGAGTAAAATAAAAGAAATGAAAAAATAAAATAAAATAAAATAAAAAAATAAAATAAAATAGAATAATATAAAAAAATAATAAAAAAAAAGATAATAAAAAAAATAAAATGAAATAAAAAAAAAATAAAATAAAATGAAAAAAAAAAAAAAAAAATGATTTCAGTAAAATTAAAAAAATAAAAAAAATTAATTAAAATATGTTTGATTTTTTTTAGCTGGCTCGAGGTCAGATTCAATTCGTAGAAAAATAAAACACAAGATTTTCCACTTTTTTTATCGATATATTTCGGTTACTCAACGGTAACCGTCTTCAGGACAACTGGGTATAAAAAAGAAAAAAATAAACAATTTTACATAAACAACAACAAACAATAATCACAAACTGTTCATACATACATTATTCAACACGTCTGTTTAGCTTGGCGTGTAGCTTTGTACTGTTGATCTGTTCGTGAGTAAATGACGGAACAGGTGAGCAACACCATCGGTATCAGTTCGGTAGTTAAGTCTTGTTGTTGGTGGGGTATTTATAATATGTAACATTTCCAATGTTAAGCGTTTATTGTAGTGTTGTTCTTGTTGTAAAATAGATACCCCTTCAAAGTTAGGAGTGTGGCCGGTATTAGCACAGTGGGCCATAAGTGCTGTTTTGTGGTTGCTAGAATAATTGCATTGTTTAAAGTCGGATTTGTGTTGTGCTATTCTGGTTTTTAGTTTGGATTTGGTTGTTCCGACATATACATTTTGGCATGATTCGTGTTCATTGCCACTACAGGGTATTTTGTAGACGACATTACTTTTATCAACTGTAGCTATCTTCGACTTAGTTTTATTAAATAAATTTCTTAAAGTGCTTGTGGGCTTATGAGCTATTTTTATTATTTCTTTGTTGTAGCAATCAGAATTTGTTAAACGTTCAGACAACTGAGGTACATAGGTTAGAGATTTGAAAAATGTAGGGTTGTTTTCTTTTTGTGGTTTATTTTTAGATTTGGTGTTTTTTATTAAGGTTTTGATTATTTTTTCCGGGAAATCATTATTCTTTAGTAGTGTCATTATCTCATTTTCAACCTCTTTGTGGTAAACTTCGTCCGATATTTCCAACATGCGTCGTATACAGCCCATTGCTGTATTTATTATCATCTTTTTGGGGTGTTTTGAATGAAAATTGATGACTCGTCCAGACGCTGTTGGTTTCTTATACCACTTTAGTTTCAGTTGGTTTCCTCGGCGGATTACAATGGAATCCAAGTACGGTAGTTTTTCTTCTTTTTCTAATTCTACTGTAAACTTGATGTGCCTGTCAAAAGAGTTGAGGCATTTAAAGTATTTTGTACCTCATCTTTTTTAATAATAGCAAAAAGATCATCCACATATTTGGTAAGTACTTTTGGTGTATGCGTGAGTTTTTCCATTGTTTTATTTAAAAGTTCCTCCATTATAATATCTGCAATGACCGGCGACGCAGGGGATCCCATCGGCATTCCTCTTAACTGTATGTATATAATTTCATTAAATTTAAAATATCTACTTTCTTCTATGCAAAATTTTAGTATTTCCATAAATAATGGTTTTGATATGTTTGTGAACTCTTTGATTATGGACCATTTCTCATTTATAATATCAAGTGCTAAGCGGGTAGGTATACTGGGGAACAGTGAGATGACATCAAACGAGATCAGTTTTTCATCTTCACTAATAAATGTATTATTAACTAGTTCTTTAAATTCTAATGTGTTCTTTACGTTATATTTTGATTTTGCCGTTATATTTTTCAGTATATTGATTATATATTTACATAGACCATATGAAGGTGAGCCTATTGCTGAACATATAGGTCTGAGTGGTATTCCATGCTTGTGTATTTTGGGGAGTCCATAAATCCTAGGTGGTAACGCGGTAGTGGTAGTTAGCTTGTGTTTTTCAGTTTTCGAAATACATCCAGTTTTAAAAAGTTTATCAACTAAATTATTATTCTTGGTCTGTAATCTTGATGTAGGATCCTGTCTTTGAATTCTATAAGTAGTTAAGTCATTTAAAATATCACCCATTTTGCTGTTATAGTCCTTTACTTCCATTGCTACGGTTTTGCTTCCCTTGTCCGATGTTAAAATTTTAATATGGTCATTTTTGCTTAGAAATTTCTCCGTCTGTTCCACTGTATCTAATATTGCACGGTCTATTGCACTTTCTTTGTTATTTGTTGTGTGATCTTTTATTAATAGTGTAAGTTTGGTTCGCGCTTCTTCTTGTTAAATTAAAATAAATATACAAAATTTATTTAACTTAAGTAAAATCTCGAACCCTTATTCAAAAAATAAAATAAAATAAAATCACGAACCCTAATATCCCCGTACCATGAAATTGCCGGATAATAATATATAATATATAATAATAAGTGGAAGGAGATTTGGTGTTAATGGTCTTTAGAGTTGGTGGTGTTGTCAGCACCAAATGTTACCGAAAGTTGACGCAGCGCACAATACATGCCACATCAAACAAAGTCATTCACAACAGGCACACCAAACGACAAACTATAAGGTCGAAGATAGCAGGCACGTCTCTAGTAGCCATTCCACTTTCAAAGTGCCTGTTTGTGTGAAAATCAGTGTTTGTGCGTGTGTATGGAGGAAGGCTCTTGGCTACTCGTCATTTTCTTTTCTTTTCAATATCACAAATTTAATTAATTAAAATTCAATTAGTCTCAGTTAATAGAAATCAAAGCGTTGAAATATATAAATTGCGAATGAGCAACTGCAGAAAAAACCGTAAAAGACAGAAGCCAAAAGGCAATTGCTGTGAATAATATACATAATGAATGTGGGCGGCGGGTGTGAGTGAATGGGTGGCGGGTACTGTGTCAAATGTGAGTAGCAGACTCGTGACTTGGGTGTGAGAATTTGATTCATTTATATTCATGACCGGTGGCAATGTTTGATGAACAAGTAATCATTTTGTATGCATTTATGTATTAATAGCGACGGCTAATGCAATTTTCATTTAGCTAAAGGCAAATAATCAAATTCTATTGAATCGAACAAAAAAGCAAAAATATGAAATTCATTTAAAAATATGGACATGGATTTTTAATGAAGCGGCACGCAAAGTCAACTGTGTACTTTTTGCATCTGTTTTGTGTGATTCTTATTTTTATATTTTTGTTTACTCGAATATATTAGATTTTAATAATTGGGTAATGGGTAGGCGGGTCATTTGTAAGAGGTGAAGGGAGAAAGGAGTATTGTTTAGTTTATGCATTTTGAAACTTACCTTAAGTACCTAAAGGAATTTTCTAGTAGAATTTACATTTACGTGAATGTGTTGGTGGAAAGTGATCACAAAACCACGACTGTCCTGAATTTGTTGTTAAATTAATTTTATTTAATTTAACTTTATTATTTTTTATTTTATTTTATTTTTTTATTTTATTTTATTTCAATTTATTTTTTTTACATATCGTAACGGACAAATGCAAAACCATGGACAAACTTTCTCTCAAATTTTACAGGAGAGACAAAAAACCTTTTAACTTTAGTGGTGAGTCAAATTCAAATGTCGTTTTTTGACATTCTATGGCACAAACCCCTAGTTTTTTGTTACTAATGAATGGATCCGTGTACCCAGAGGCCCTGGTAAGCAGATCTCTTTTTTGACCAAAGTGTCCCTTACGTGGTTTTGCATTTGTCCGTTACATTGTTTTTCATAAACACAGACGATATACATCTAATACAATTTTTTTTTAAATACATTTCTTTGATTTAATTAAATTTTTTAATTTTTATTTTGCACACTTTTCGAAAAATTCTCTTTACTATCATCTTTTTTTAGTTTTGGTTAAATGATCCTATAAATGATTCCAATTTGATTCCCAAATGACCTCAAATTATCCTAATGTGATCCCAAAATAATTCCAAATTGACCCTAATATGACCCAAAATTAGCCCAATAAGATCCCATAATTAACCAAAACGGGCTCAAAAATTACCCCAATATGACCATAAAATGATCTTAACTGACTCCAATATGACTCCAAATTTACTGAAAAATTCTCCATAATGACGCCAAAATGATCCAAATATGACCCAAAAATGGTCCCCATACTGACTCCAAAATCATCCCAATATGACACCAAAATGACCAAAAAAATTTCTCAATATGAGCTAAAAATGAATTTAGTTAATTTGCGCACACATAAAAATACTTACTCTTAAAAAATTAAATGCAGAAACTCTATGGCCTGCTCAGCACATCGTCAGATATCAACAACCAGTCAAACAAAAATTTCTCACTCAACTGCTCTGTACTCATGACGCACAGCACTCTTCCACTTTTATTTTACACTTACATCTTACACCTACAAGAACAACATACATTCATAGGATGTAACTATTTCTGGATATCATTATCATCATCATTTTCCTTTACTCCTATTGGAGCATATGGCCTCGACCACCGACTTAAATCGTATTCTGTTTGGTGCTGTTCTCGTGACATCATTCCACGTGTATCCTGCGTCTTGGGGTTCTTTATTTACAGTTCAGCGCCAAGTTTTCGTTTAGGTCGTCGACTTCTCTGTGGTCTTCTAAGGGTGTGACCAATCCTCGACCATTTGTGCTTGTTTTTTTGTGTGGGAGCCTAGGATTGATTTGTTTGAGACCATAAACCGTCATTTGATATTCTTGTCAGGCACCCATCGTTACTGAACCGGCACTTAAACTCGGCATACTTTTTATTTATAATGTTAATTATTTTAGTCGGCATCCCTCGGCTTTGTAGTATTCACAAATTTGTTCAACAATTATTCGGGCGGTATTTATTAGATTAACACAGGATCGGTGTTGTCTGAAGTTAAACTGGGTTTACCTCAGAATTCCGTGCACAGCCTCTTGAATTCAGGACAGTAAAATTGTGGAGAACACTTTACTAGAATTCGGAAGTAAGGTGATACCTCTGTACCTCTGAGGCATTTCCTTTTTTCATTCCACTGAGCGCAAAGATGTTAACACGCCAAAAAACAATTTCATATTTGTATTTCCGTCAAACCGAGTAATGACACGGAGATTACCTCCAATAAATCTTCTTTAATCAGATCCAAATTTTACGCTGATACGAACAAAATTGAAGATTAACAATCAGCGCACTAGATGGCTTTGGTTGTAGTAGTTGCGGTTTAAAATTAGATGTCGCTCTTTTTTGGTGACATCTAGTGCCGAGTAGCGGCGAACTCGTAATTTTGGTAATGGGCGTTGCGATGTTTGTTTATTTATCGATGACAGTAGCGGTCAAATAGTTATGATTCTGCTCAAATCTTCTTAATTTTTGGGAGTTTATAATGAAGATTATGCTAAGTTAACTCCCGAAAGCGGAGACAATTCGGAATTTGCGCTAATGTATCAGCCGTATAAGATTATATCCTGACACTTCCGTGCTTTAGCTACGCATACAATTTATTTTTAGGTCAATAACCATTCCCTGTACAAGTGATAAATAGTTGTATTTTTGGTCAATTCAACACAAACGCAAAAATGTGATATATGGTTGTGTCTAATGGTGGCATTTCCTTTACTTAGAATTTAGTTTTCCGCTTATTGCAAAGGTTGTGCTGTTTCAGATGCTTCAAGTCTTGACAAATGAATGGGGAGAACACGTCGCACATAGTAACATATCGTCGCTCGCTTGCCAGAAGGATGAATACGCCAAAATTAAAATGTTGGGAAATCGTATTTGAAAGTTTATTGCTCTCACAAAATTTAACATTCTAGTTTTTGACATAAATATGTTTTTGCAAGTTATATTCTCACACTCTCTTTCCCTTGATATAGTTTTTACGTTAATGTTCCTTAAACTCCTCGAGTTACGGTACATTTATCTTTTGAAAGTTTTCAAATAAATTTTAAAAATTTTTCGTTGTGCCAGAAACACGAATGTGTAGCAAAATTGTTACGTATACGCCATGGTGTCTGTTGTCGAGTGATGAAAATTGTAAAAACTTTGGAAATTCAATTTTTAGACATTTTTGTTGTGCCAGGAATATGAAAATGGAATTGCAAATTTCCGGGGCTTCTTGTACTTAGAAAACAAAAAGTCAAAGCTGATCTAGTACCAATTGTGCTGATACTAATTTTACACACACGCATCGTTCGTAGTTTTATTGCCAACACAATTTCAAACATTTTATTCCACTCAACAGTTGCTAGAATTTTATAGCCATTCACTTTTCTTGTCAAGAACAAGCAAGTACTTATTGTGTAAGTCGTTTGTCGTTTTGCTATCTATCATATATATATTTAGTTACTTTTTCCTATTTCTTGGTTATTATTCCACTTTTCGTTTACAGTGCTTTTTTTGTCGACATTTTATTTTCTCAACCTCTGCAGGTGACTCTGCAGGTGACTTTAAGTGTAGATAAACTGTCCGCATCTGCAATTGTGATTGCAGTTAACCACCAGGTGCTTGAGGTTCACAATAATTCAATGTGAATTAAGGAACATGAACTGGAAGTGTTTGCTTAGTAGGTGTTGAAATTACTTGACATCTATTTTTAATCGTGTGAAAATTATGCGTGATATAAATGTGAGTATGTGTGCTTGTCCTTTTTCTACGTCTAGAGTCCTCACACCGATATTTATGAAATTTTCACAGCAGACCATGTGACCACTAACTGCAACATAAGCTATATATAATGTACAGAAAAGAGGACACGTTTCACATCACCTTGTGTCTAGGCTGTCACGTTATCTAGTGCATAGGATGTCACATCACCCGATGCATCGAATAATGCTTCATTTGACTCCGATCTAATATGTCGCACCGGACGCGCAGAAATACCAACAAGTACATCATAACCTAGCGGACAGGATGTCACATTATATAATAGACAGGATTTCGCTTAATCTAATGGTAGGATTTACTATCACCTGATGCACAGGGAGTAGAATCATCCCACAAACCCTGTGCGACGTGATGCAAGTAGCACTGCGAGAAGTTTCCTCATGGTGCTCGCGTTGCGGACTGACCGTCAACCCGGGAAAAGTAGAACTGGTCCTTTTCACCAACCGCTATAAGATACCTCCGTTAATACTACCAAAACTGAACGACGTGGTCCTGAACTTGGCTGACAAAGCCAAGTTTTTGGGCACAGTTCTGGATAGGAAACTAACCTGGAAGGAGAATGTTCTTCAGCGCCAGAAGAAAGCGTGTATTGCACTCTACACGTGCAAAAGAGCCATTGGAAAGAAATGGGGGCTCAGTCCCAAAATATGCAAATGGATCTACACTGCAATCATTCGACCAATCATAATATATGGAGTTGTGGTATGGTGGCCTGCGCTGAGCAAGGCAACAAACCTTAATCTGTTAGGTAAAGTACACAGATCTTGGATAATCTGTATAAGCGGTGCGTTAAAAACAACGCCCAATGAAGCACTCCAAGCCATTCTTGGCATTTTGCCACTCGATCTGCAGCAGCATCGGCTCTGCGTCTAAGGGAAACGTCCGGCTGGGGCGCAAGCACTACTGGACACGCCAGTATTTTGGGATCCTATAGCTTTCTTCCGCTGAGCAAAGATCGTTGTGCGACCACAACAGTCGGAGATAGCGGTTTTAAAATAAACATTCCCAGCAGGGAAGAATGGGAGAGCACGGATCGGAGTACCGCCACTCATGGCGGCACTTCCATTTATACTGATGGCTCGAAGTTAGACGGCAGAGTTGGAGGAGGGTTTTATTCAAAGGATCTGAACCTTGAGCTCTCCTTCAGACTACCTGATCGTTGCAGTGTCTTCCAGGCTGAAGTTTCAGCAATCATGGACGCCGCGGCTTAGATAGGCCAACACACTACCAGACAGGATATTTTTATTTTCAGCGACAGCCAAGCGGCCATCAAATCCCCTGGCTCTTACTCGTTCAACTCTGAACTGACGCTCAGCTGTCGTCGATCTCTACAAGAGATGGCCCAACAAAATCGCGTGAACCTCACATGGGTCCCGGGGCATAGGGACATTGAGGGAAATTGTAGGGCAGACGAACTTGCGAGGCAGGGCACGACCAAGCAGGTTCTTCGGGATAAAGAGCGCTTAGGTATGCCGTTTGCCACATGCAAGATAATGCTGAAAGAGTAAACACTCCGCCAAGCCAACGAAAGATGGCTGCAATCTCCAGGATGCCAGATATCCAAAGAAACCTGGCCGAAATGGGATCATAAAAGATCAAGACAAATTTATGCCCTAAGGGGAAGAGAAATCTCCATAATAATAGGCGTATTAACTGGGCACTGCCTCATTGGTAGGCACGCAGAAAGGCTAGGTGTGCTCTACCGACGATGCTGTATGAGTTGTAAGGATGATGAGGAGGAGGAAACGGTGGAGCACCTCATCTGCAACTGCCCGGCTTTAAGTGGCGCGAGAATGCGCTTTTTGGGAGTTCCCTTCCTGGTTAGCCTACGCCAGGTCAGGGAGCTGGACATAAAGGACCTGATGGCCTTCATCAAGTCATCTAAATGGTTCGAGGAGGAGTAACGGTGTCGGTTTAGGAACGTCAGTCCCGGGATTCTGCTATGTGGAGAATCCCGATAATACCGGGATTTTCCATATGGCAGGGTTCCGGAACTGACTTTCCTAGTGTTGGTGGTATCACAACGGGCCTTTTAATACTGGCCTAGGTGTGCCTCTGCGGCAACCACTTGAACCTAACCTAGCATCATCTAATGTAAAGCATGTCACATCGCCTGCTACATATGGTGTAATTTTATTTCGCATAAAATCAGTGACAAGGTGTACAGAAAATACAGGTTTCGTATCACCTGATTTACAGGCAGTCATATCAGCTATCATGGGGAAAGGAAGAGGAAGAGAGAGGAGATGGAGATCAGGGTTCGCATTTGCACGCACACACACGACACATGCACGTGTGGAACCATAAACGTAACGGGTAACAAAGCACCTATCTCGTCCTTCAGTTTCGGGTCTTTCCCTTTAGGGCTTTTCCTTGGATTATAGTGGCTAAATTTTGGCTTCACTGATCGATCTTTTGGAAATATTTATTATCTGGGTCTGGGATAATAAAGGAGAGAAGACTGATGAGCTGATGCGTAGGTTTTAAAAAAATCAAGGAATAGTAAGTTCAGAACATACACTGTGTAAAGGTCACTGGTCGCCTTTCACCTTTATTACAGGTTACGTGATACCGTAAACCCAAACACCTTTTGGAGTTTCATTGAAACGAATCTTTCCAGCGACAGTTGCCTAGTACTATTAGGTGGTATATATCTGCCAAAGGACTTTTTAAATTTGTCAATGCACTGAACAGATTTCGCCATTTCGCCTCAGGACTTCGCGGACACGCTATATGGCTTAAGGACGCCTAGCATGATAATATAAATGAGCCTTGTCCTCATCAATCGTTGAGGGAGGATGTCTAAATTGCCTAAAAAGGCGGGCTAGTCGACAGGGCCCTTAGAACAAAGTTTGGACTTCCCCCGCACGCAACTAAGCAGCTAACTCGTCCTTTGGTTTCTTGTCATCAATGAACCTTTCTTGTCCATTCATATCTTTATTGCGACTCCCTTTTTCCTGGCAATGAATTGATGGAAGGGCTGGCAGCCTGTGGTATAGGAACATATGTATTTGGCAGAGCTGGGTAGTAATCATTACTTTAGGAATTAAATTACTTCCAATTCCCCATTACATGTAATTCAATTCCTAAAAAAAAATACCACAAGTATTTGATCGTTTTGAGGCTCAAGTACAAAATGTAATTGCCGCGCCATTACTTTTAAAAGGAATTGAAAATGTAATTGAAATTTTTTCAATTGGCTTACAAATTTTTCTACACACAGCACAAGAATTTGTGGCTAAGTAATTTTTAAGAAGGCACACACGCGTGTCTGAGCCAAAATTGCACACATTTGCTGCACATGTGTGTGCAAATACGAGCCATGATGGAGATACAAAAGAAGAAGGAATATATTGAGTTAGAGATGGGGTGCCAGAGAAATATGAAGCGGAAGATGAACAGATGAAGCTTAAAATTTTTCAAATACAAATAACTCTACCTCGATTGACACTCACATCTGGTTCGAAAGCAGCAGTTCCAGGACCGAAGAAGAAACCGCATGCAAAAAAGCTGATCGGCAATTAATTTGACAGCTATCCATTCCAAAAATACCATGAAAGCCCGATTAAAGGCTACAAAACGGCCCTTAATTTAAAGTTCCTAACCGTCCGCCGACCAACGGCACTAGGTTGAATGACTTCGCCGCTGCACGTAATATGGTCATCAGTAGTACCAGGTTCCAGCATAAACAAATACAACAAGTCACCTAGCTGTCCCCTGATCAAAGAACAAGAAACCAGATTGATCATGTCATGATCGACGGCAGATATAGCTCCACCGCTGTGTACCTACGTACCCTACGTGGTCCCCTTATCGACTCGGACCATTATCCTGTTGCAGCCAAGATACGCACACGCCTCTGCACATGGAAGAAAGTACAGTAACGGAAGGAAAGTTTGACGTCGAGAAGCTGCGCACGACACAGACAGCTGATAATTTCTCGACTCGACTCTCACACCTGCTATCGGAGAGCAATATAGGGTTTCAGCCAGCCCGCAAGATCAACTGGTACGACGAGGAATGTAGCACTGTCTCGGAAAAAAGGACTCTGCATACAGGGTTACGTTGCGAACGGGCGCAACTCGCAGTGTATGGCAACGATATCGTGAGGCGAGGAAGGAAGAGAGACGCCTTTTCAGAAAAAAGAAACGTGAGGCCGAAAGGCGTGAGTGTGAGAAGCTTGAGATGCTGGCTGACAGGAATGATGCCCGAAAATTCTATGAAAAGATCCGGCGGGTGACGGAAGGTTTTAAGACCGGGGCAAGTTCCGGTAAGGACAATAATGGCGACCTAGTAACCGACGTACAGAGTGTACTTAAATTATGGAGGGAGCACTTCTTCTCACTGCTAAATTGCGAGGGAGATGTCGAACCCGATACCCCAATCCCTGACGATGGAAAAGTCGTTCCACCACCTGACTAAGATGCAGTGAGGATAGCTATATCCTGATTACCCGTCGAGCTGTTCAAACACGGAGCGAAGAGTTTATCAGCTCATCATGCATCAGCTCTTATGCAGAATATGGTCAGACGAGTGCATGCCTGAGTGTACAAAGGCCACTAATCTGCTACTTTCACCCTACTCCTTTCTTGATTAAACTAGGTATTAAATTTTGCAATGAAGGCATACAAAGCGGTAAGCCATTGTCATCTTCTACAAGTGGTTAAAAAAATGTAGCTAAATGTATTGGGACCAGCGAAAAACTACTCAGCTCCTTGACAACAAGGGTGAGATGAACAAAGTACATACGATCTAATAAGTAGCGCATAACTTACACTTAGGTCTAAACAGCGATCATAAAAAAAAGACGAAGCTACGACCCTCTCTTCTTCATCCATATTAAGAAAACCACCCTAAAGATGCTTTAACTTCGCGTCTATCAAACTAAAAGGTCAATTTGTTAATAGAATCTTGTGGCAAATCTCAATCTATATCAGGGTTAAAACTTCTGCTAAGAAAGTAGTAGATTTACAACGTTTTCACGAAGTTTACAACCGCACTACGTTTTCCCATGACCTAATCCGGAGCAGTAGATTCTCCAAAACTATCCTTAACATTTTCTCTGTCTATGACAAACAGAACATATATACGAATTTATATCGAAATATGGAATGAGCTCTCTTATGCTGATTGCGGGCCAAGTCATACTACAACTGTTTTCCCCACTAGTGGGGCCCAAAAACGAAAAAAAACGGAAATCTATTATTTTTGTCTATATAAAAGAGGGTAGATTCTTCAACTGTGAAATTGGATGACTTTGAGTCTCTCTTCTGAAATCACATACTATTTAAAAGTTAGCTTGAAATTATAATTTCTACACTGACTTATTTAGTCATTTACTACTATTTTGCTTTTCTCTGATCATTACCTCTACTCAGATATTTAGCCGCACAACTTTTCTACGTACATACCCAATAACAGCATCTACTACATAAAATCTATCTTCTATCTTCACAACTTTATTCACTTGCGATGATCAAACTCGTACGTGCAATGTTTAACAAATGACTATATATCCATAAGTACAACTTTCGTAGTGAAATGTTGCCAATATTTGTTTTGCTCTGCTTTATTTTGCTCTAGTTTATTTGACAAATTTTATAGTTTGGTACACAGTTGCCACCTTGGTTTGTTCTCTTAAAATTTAAAGACGCAGAAACTAGGAAGAGTCAGCTTTTTAAGGCCTCGCCTTTAGTTCGCAAGGGAGCAGATTCCACAAACCGCCAGAACTACTGGGAAATTAGCTTCCTTAATATCACACATAATGATCATAAAAATCATTCGACTTTATCAAACCGGTTTCCTCTAAAGAGGACCGATAAGAAGGGAATTGACATAAGCCATCCCTTTGTCGAGTTCAAAGCAAATCGCACAGCATGGAAAGCTGTTGAAAAGATGTTGAGCAAAAGATTGATCAGGATTTGGGAAGAATCTCTCCTAAAAAACCCTTACACAGGGCGATCCACAGTTAGCCTTTTGACCTTGGAAAAAACTCAAAATTCCTTCATAACGAATTTTGGTTTCGAAAAATATGCGGTATGGCAACCATGGTTGGGCAAATGAAATAGATTAATTTCAAATATGGTTAAGCAAGAATCTGAAAATGTTTGAAAAATGAACAAGGAAAAAAAAAGCACAAAAAAATCAACTTCGTTGCTGGGGACCATTGAAAGTTTTACGCACAAATTCATCAATTTTACCGCCAATTGAAAGTTTGTTAAAAGGGAATTACGTTATGAGCAAGTGTAAAAAAACAACAACAACAGATCATGGTACACTTGGTCGATATTGCATTTGAAAATTTCTAAATACTTAATTAATTTTTAATTGCTCGAATTCCTTGAATTGGCTTACGATTACGCAAGTTTGGTGACGTGGCGTGCGAAATTGTATTTAAAACAAGCTATTTCGTTGGCAAGTTCAATTTGAGTTAATAGGCTCACGTGATTAACCTCTCGTTTCTCTACGAAGTCCTGGGTTTTCCAAAGTACAAGGAACCCCCGGAATTTCGCCGTGTCATTTTCTTGAATGTGTAGTTCAATATATGAAAATTGTGCCAGAAAAACGAATGTGTGTAAATTCATGTTTCTGGCGCAACAAAAATGCTTACAAACTGAACTTTTAAAGTTTTTTAAAATTTTCGGTTTGCAAAATTTTTACGTATACCCCACGGTGTCCCTTGATGAGTATAACACCAGCGATGCCAAGTTGCGGGGAATTTCCCGTTTTGTGGGGAATTCGAGTTAGTGCGGGGAGTCGGGGAATGAGCTTCTTTTTGGAAGGAACTTTCAATTTACAAGAAGTCTGCCGAATGCTTTCTGAAAAATTCGACCAACTTAAAGGCTTTCATATACAAAATTGCGTTCATAAACTTGTATGCAAGAAACTACAGAAGTCCCTTAAAAAATGACCAAACCAGCAAAATATATCAAAAACTCAAGTCTAGCACATTATTACAGTAAAATTGAATGGCCTACGAAAGAAACATCATTCTCTAAAAAATTCAAAAAATTCTGTAAAAAGGGGTTAAAATTTTGGTAGACTTTCTTGGAGATTTGGCAATTTTTTGCGTAAGTTTGTAAAACACAATTTATAGTTCTTGTATTAGACATTGACAGGCTTTTAAGTAGTCCTTTATAAAATAATTTTATTGCGGGCAAAACAAGTGAAAATCAAATCCCCGAGAAATACTCTGTCAATATTTATGTTCGGCACTTTTTTTCTAATAAATTTAAATAAATGAACTCAAAGTTCGATTTTTTCGTATGCAGTTATGCCATCCCGGCGAATTTAACCGAAAATCGGGGAATTTTCCATTGCCAAACGGGGAATATTATTTTTTGACATGGCATCCCTGTACAACACATTCATGTGTCTGGCACAAGGAAAATTAGCAGTGTGCCCTATTGTAACCTGAAATCAAAAAAATATTATACCTTGAGTTTGGGATATATTAAAAAAATCGGGCAATTTTATGCTCCAAATCTATTTTTTTTACCCCAACCCAGACACAAAAAATTGCACTACCTTGCACATTTCGGGAGGAGCCTGGACCCCCAGGATTCAGCCCTTGAACTCGCGCCTGATCGGAAGGAATACCTTATGGATCGGGAGTCTTGTGTCCATATCTTAACGAAGTTGAACACAGTTGAGCTAGTTAGTTCGTTCGTTCAATGAACTGAGTTCTGTGATTGGACACATTTATACGCGAACTACCCAACCCTACCTGAGTTGGTAGGATGAGCGGTGTCTGCTCTCGTTGGGTCTCCTTTGCCCTACCCAGCTCGTACTAGGAACTGTAGTACGCATGCGTATCTCATAGTGAAGGAAATAGTAACGTCGGTAATTGATACTTCGAAGCCTCGTCTCATGGAACCGGTAAGTTTTCTGGAGCTTATAGTTGTTAGTCTCAGCCTAACCGCCGCGGACTATTGGCATTGTGCTCCAAAGTATCCATCTCCTCTTCTTGTATCTGTACTAACGGCCTGGGTTTCATTCTTTATAATGCTACTTACGGAAGACAGAACTCAGGGAGCTATAGACAGAGCATAGAGCGTCGAATTAGAAAATAAAAGTTTGAAATAGATCCCGAAATTATTGCGAATACATCCGCGAACGCCCAACAAATTGTTGTACGTAATTATTCGCGAACGAAGGGGATTATTTTCACATTTACGTTCGCAAATTCAAAATTTTCTCTAGTGAATATTATATGTTCGCGTGCAAACTCGTGAATGACAGGAACTTGTGAATTAAACTTGGATTTTTTTCACATTCACGTTCGCGAATGCAAGTACATAAAGGAACTAACTTGAATATTCTTAATTGAAACTTGTCTTATTGACCTACATATGTATGTAATATTTCGTAGCCTAGCAGAGCACAGATCAAGCTATTTCTGCTGCTAATCCTTTGCCTTCCTCGCCCTCATTTCCCACTTTTATGCACACTGAACTACTAACTAGTAGGGTTGACTTGCCAAAGGCATTAAATCAACTGAACTCCTCCTCGCATATTCATCAAATTGCGTACCATGCAACAATAACAAAGAGTTTTAAAAATTTAAGGTTAAATTGCATGCATTCATTGGGAACACCTTCCAATTTCACCCACAACTATTCGAATTCAATCAGTGAGACCACTACTTCCATTCGCCTGCAGCTTTCATATGTGGTCGCATAAATCAAACTTTTGCTAACAAAAAAAAAAAAACGAAAGAAAATAGAAAGTGACAAAAAAATGCTACTCAATAAAGTTTATTCCCATTGGATGAGTTCTTTTATTTTATGGAAGTTGAAAAAGAAACAAATAACTGAGAATGAAAATGTAATAAAAAATGCAATAAAATCGGCGAGGGCGACGTCGACGACGAGTGCAACGGGAGTGAAAAAGTTGAAGAAAGCTCAATAACACAAAAAGCTACTGGGATTAGCAAATGTAAAACTGTTTAAATGAATGGTTTACGACTACGGAATTTTTGAGGATGTTCAACTTGAAAGCAATTGTGTCATAAAATTTTCTACTCGATTTACTCAGAAATCCATGGATTTTATTTTATTGACATAGTTTGATAGGCGAGGAATTTCACATAAGTCATCTGATAAGTTCGATAGCAAAATTTGCTGGTTAAAAATTTTAAGATTCAATAAGTTTACTGAACTTCAAGTTTATACTCTATGTATTTTGTTTTCTCTTGACGTCAGATACCGGGAACAGATGATTATCTCCTAAGCGACTAATCGCCAATTAATGATATACATGATATGTGACCGAGGTCACTGACTCATCATAACAAAAAAATTTCACATTTTTGATGTGTAAACATCTTTGCGCAGGTGGTCATCCAGAAAAAGTTACGTTCAATGTATTTTGTTCTTGTGAATGTAACATGTAAGATTAAGATGTAAGTGGAAGAGCGTTGTACATATGTCGTGAGTACGGAGTAGTTGAGAGCGCAATTCTTGCTTGACTGGTTGCCGATATCACTGAGATATTTGCGTGTGTATGTCCAGGTGATCAAGTCAAGGTTTTTCAACATAACATTTATCTGCGCCTATGCGCCGACTGAGGAGACGGACGACGCAGAGAAGGACTCCTTCTACGATAAACTTGAACAAACTTATGATCGCTGCCCCCAACATGATATCAAAGTCGTGCTCGGCGACTTTAATGCCAAGGTGGGCAAGGAAGGAGTCTTTGGTCCTACAGTTGGAAAATTTAGTCTCCACGATATAACATCACCCAACGGCACTAGGTAGATTGACTTCGCCGCTGCTCGCAATATGGTCATCAGTAGTACTAGGTTCCAGCATAAACGAATACACCAAGCCACCTGGCTGTCCCCTGATCAAAGAACAAGAAACCAGATTGATCATGTCATGATTGACGGCAGACATAGCTCCACCGTTCTGGACGTGCGTACACTGTGTGGTCCCAATATTGACTCTGACCATTATCTTGTCGCAGCCAAGATACGCACACGCCTCTGTGCAACGAAGAAAGTGCGCACAGTAACGGAAGGAAAGTTTGACGTCGAGAAGCTGCGCATGACACAGACAGCTGATAATTTCACAACTCGACTCTCACACCTGCTAGCAGAGGGCAATCCTCGACCTAACGATGTAACCGAGCAATGGAAGCATATCTCTCACTCATTGTGTACCGCCGCTGAGGCCACTATAGGGTTCCAAAGAGCCCGCAAGAACAACTGGTACGATGAGGAACGCAAAACTGCCTCAAAAAACAAGTAAGGAAGTCTAAGTTCGGGTAAGCCGAACATTAAATACCCAGTGTATGGAAACAATAGTAGTACCTATAAGGAATATATTTTCTATATATATTATAATTTGGGAAAAACGAACTCAATAAATTTATTAGTTAGTTTATAAAATTAATATTTATTTATGCTACGGTATAACATATATGTACATTGTTCGTGTGCCCTCAAAATCTTACTTATAGTTGAATACATTTCTTACTTCTAATATACTGACGCCCAATTTGTGACAAATTTTTAAATTGAAAAAAAAAAAATACGTTTGGGCCAGTTTTTCGAAATTCGAATTATTTTCAAAGTTATAGCTATCACCACTTTTCGAAATTCCTTACTTTTTGATGATTTCCTCACGATTGGTCAAACCGATTTTGCTAATTTTTTAAATATATATAAAAGATGGTATCTTGTACCAAACGACGATTCTAACTTTTGCAAAAAAAAAACATTATTCGAAATTTTTAACTTCTCCATCGTGGTCAGATGGCGCTTTTGTATGATGTTTGTTGTATAATTAGTAACTATTGGCAAAAAAAAAATTTTTGGCACCTTAAGGGGGCGGGAGCTATTTACAACAACATCATACAAAAGCGCCATCTCGCCACGATGGAGAAGTTAAAAATTGCGAATAATGTTTTTTTTTTTGCAAAAATTGGAAATGTCCTTTTGTAGAAGATACAATCTTTTATATATATTTAAAAAATTAGCAAAATCGGTTTGACCAATCGTGAGAAAATCATCAAAAAGTGAGGAATTTCGAAAAATTGTATACGTATTTTTGTTTAGTCGTTCTGAGCCATACTACCAACTTTCAATAAAATACATGGCCGTCGAAAAAATTATAGGTGGCTCACTTAACAAAATTAACTCATCTTTTAAGAACCGTTAATAGTAGACAATTCCTTACAAATTTAACTACCAAATTATACTATAATTATACTATTTTAGTTATTTACCCTACCGAATTATGTCAATTTATGTGATTTTCGAAATTTTCCATATTGAAAGTGGACGTGATTGGGAAGCGATTTCGTTTAATTTCAACAGGTATACTTCCTATACTCTAGTATACCTTGTGCCGAATTTCACGATTATACCGTAATCAGTTTAAAACTTACGACCAGTCTTTTAGGTGATTTTCTAAATTTTCGATATCGAGAATAGCCGTGGCTGGACGGGGATTTTATCCAATTTCATCAAGTATACTCCCAACAGTACTAGTATGATTTGTGCCAAATTTCATCGTTCTACCATAATTTGTTTAAAAGTTACGACCAGTCGAATTTTCAAAAATGCCTCCCTTGAAAGTGGGCGTAACACGCCCACTTTTTAAAATTTAACAGAAAATCATAATAGAATGATAAGAGAGATTCACCTATGAAATTATATCATTTTATCAATTTCCGCTACCGATATATGTCAGTTTATGTGATTTTCGAAATTTTCGATACCGACAAAAGGGACGTGGTTATAATCCGAGTAATCTGTATACCAAATTTCATGCAAATTCCTCAATTTTTACTCAAGTTATGTTAATTTGTATGATTTTCGAAATTTTGGATATCGAAAAAGGGGGCGTGGTTATCATCCGATTTCGCCCATTTTCAATAGCAACCTACCTTGGCCAAAAAGTAACCTGTATATAAAATTTCATGCAAATATCTTAATTTTTACTCAAGTTATCGTGTACAAAGACGGACGGACGGACAGACGGACGGACATGCCTGAATAGACTCCTCTTTTCAACCTAAGAACTTTCATACATGGATCTTGATTATTTTGCACCGGTACATAGTACAGTTATGTGGACAAAATTATAATACCCCTGTACTAGTACGCTGGGTATAAAAATGCCTCCCTTAAAAGTGGGCGAGACCACGCCCACTTTAGAAAATTTATCAAAAAATCATTATATAATGACCATGGGGATTCACTTATAAAATTATATAATTTTACCCATTTCCGTTACGAATTATGTCAATTTATGTGATTTTCGAAATTTTAGATTTTGAAAGTGGGCATGGTTGGAGGGCGATTTTATCCATTTTCATCAGGTATACTCCCAACGATACTAGTATGCTTTTTGCCAAATTCCATCGTTCTATCGTAATCAGTTTAAAAGTTACGACCAGTCAAATTTTAAAAATGCCTCCCTTAAAAATGGGCGGTGCCACGCCCCTTATAAAAAATTTATGGAAAAATCATAAGAGAATTACCAGGGGGATTCACCTATAAAATTATATCATTTTAGCCATTTCAGCTGGCGAGATATGTCAATTTGTGTGATTTTCGAAATTTTCGATATCGAAAAAGGGGGCGTGGTTATCATCCGATTTCGCCCATTTTCAATAGCAACCTACCTTGGTCAAAAGGTAACCTGTATACAAAATTTCATGTAAATATCTCAATTTTTACTCAAGTTATCGTGTACACAGACGGACGGACGGACGGACGGACGGACGGACGGACGGACGGACAGACGGACGGACATGTCTTAATGGACTCCTCTTTTCAACCTAAGAACTTTCATATATGGAACTCTATATCTATTTCGATTATTTTGTGCCGTTACGTACTACCGTTATGTGAACAAAATTAATATACCCTTGTACTAGTACTAGTACACTGGGTAAAAAAAGGACGCTGCCTACAAGGAGACGTTGCGAACGGGCGCAACCCGCAGTGTCTGGCAACAATATCGTGAGGCAAAGAAGGAAGAGAGACGCCTTTTCAGAAAAAAGAAAAGTGAGGCCGAAAGGCGTGAGTGTGAGGAGCTTGAGATGCTGTTTGACAGGAATGATGCCCGAAAGTTCTATGAAAAGATCCGGCGGATGACGAAAGGTTTTAAGACCGGGGCAAGCTCCTGTAAGGACAATAATGGCGACCTGGTAACCGACGTACAAAGTGTACTTAAATTATGGAGGGAGCACTGCTCCTCACTGATAAATTGCGAGGGAGACGTCGAACCCGATACCCCAATCCCTGACGATGGAAAAGTCGTCCCACCACCTGACTATGATGAAGTGAGGATAGCTATATCCCGGATCAAAAACAACAAAGCGCCTGGAAAAGACGGACTACCCGCCGAGCTGTTCAAACACGGAGGCGAAGAGCTGGTAAAGTTATGCAGAATATGGTCAGACGAATGCATGCCTCCGGATTGGAATTTAAGTGTGCTCTGCCCAATCCACAAGAAAAGCGATCCCGCTAACCGCACCAACTAATATTTGGGTCATTTTGGGGTCATGCTGCGAAACTTTTTGGTGACTTCTCAAAGATAGATAAAATAACAAAGTTGGTGTTGTTGCTTTGAAGGTAATTCGATGCATAAGCTAGCATTCTTTTCGCATTTGTTTAAAAGGAAATCCGCCTAAAAATATTTATTTAATTAAAATTATGTGCAGATACACATGTTTACACATCAAACCTCACAAGTACTTGGTACTGACGTCTTTTTTATTTTACTTGGTTTTATTTCATTTTGTTTTATTTTATTTACATATTTTGTTTGATTTTTTTTTAATTTTCTGATATTTTTTTTTAATTTGGTTTACAGTGCAAAAAACTGGCAAGGCGACTTACATCATCAAAAATACGGAATACGACGGATTACTATTTACAACATAAACGTACATGCATATGGGCAAATCCTCAAAACTTTTGATAATGCAAAAAAAAAAGAAACAAAAAAAGATAATAGGAGCACGCCCTTGAGCTTTTGCTGACACTTTTACTTTGTTTATAAGATTATATTTTGACTCTTGTTAATATGTTAAAGGTGCGGGCGTGGAAATTATGACGTCATCATTATGAAATTTTTTTTTTTTTTTTACTTTTATTTGCAATCTATTGCCTAGTTTATACGAACGTAAAATCGAATTATTTCAAAACGAATTTCTTACGACACATTTCAAAATCCCTTTTAATTAATAAGTCCAGCACGTCTGAATTTTTTCCTAACCTCAAAAAACCAAAAACATTTGAAAAATTGAAGGTACAAGTAAGCTTTTCACTTTTGATATATGCATGGATCTTCAACGCGCTTTTTTACGTTAATCAAACATATTGAATACTCAAGTTTACAATTAACATGGCATGAAAATATCTGTCAGTTTTTGTGTGCTAACAAAAAAATTGAATTATTTAAACTATTCACAAACCAAACAGTTGATTTATAGTGGCTGCTGTAAGCATAATATGAACAGCACAGTAATCGGATCACGTGTGCAGGGTTTCTTTTTGAGTTAGCATCAAGATTATTTGTTCATTTTTTTGATAATTAAAGGGGCGCGCAAGTAAATGGCTTAACTATACCGAAAAATGAAAAGTACAAAAATTTGTTCTCGCATTTTCTTAGCATTTTAACTTTTAAATGGAACGAAGCACGCACGCGATCTTGTAGGTTAAGTTTCAGTATGTAGAAAAATACTTGAAAAAACAAAGAGTGGGTCGCAATATTGAGAGGCGCCCTTAAGAAAAGATTAACAGTTCATAAATTTTTGAAAACTCGCACACGTTTTCACAATTTTTTGATTTTGCGAAATTTTTCCTGGATTTATCAAGTATTATTTCATGCTTCTGAGACATTTGAAATGTTGATTTGTATCCATAAATTAAAAAAAAAATACTGAGCCTGTGTAACGATATCGTGTTATTTGCTATTGGATGATATTATCCGCCTCGCTCGATGTTAAAAGTTTTGAGGATTTGCCCATATACACATGTATATGAATGTTGTTGTACTAAAGTTCAATAACGTTCGAACGCATTCAACTGCCTGGATATGAGTATTCAAAACTCAGGTGGACAGGATATGAACTACGAGTGTAAACGATTCTGCAAATGTGTAAGTAGGCCAGCAATTTTTTTAGTTCGATTTTAAGAGGACAGAGGGAGGGAATGACGTAGAGATGGGTTTCTTGCGTGTTTTTCACCGTGACACGAAACACGCACGCGTGTGCCCATGTGCTCGTATTCGAAAATGCTCGAACGTGTTCGTGCTGAGTCCGAAAAAAAAACACGAACGGCCTATCTGAACGAAAATTCAATACATTTTTAGCTGAGATATGTTGTTTTTGAATGTAATTCTCAGATAGGGCGTTTGCTGAAAAAATTCTGAAATATATTAGAGTGGGTTGTTTTGTAGGGGGAGAAATATATGAAAAATCGCCAGTGTGGAAAATGTTCTACGGATAAATCTGAAAAACTTTCATAAAGAAACTACACAGAAAAAATGGCCCTGGTAAAATCAAAATATCGTTCTGTTACCCAGACTAAATTCTGTTGAAAATTGGTGGAATTTTTTGTTGAAGTAACTGCATTCAACTGTTGATTGAACAGTAATTGATCTGTCAATTTTAATTAACAAAATTTGGTTAAACTTACAGAAATTACGAGGGTACGGTCATTACAGTCACAGAGCAAAGCTGTAAATAGACGCCGTTCAGCAGTCAAATAACATCAGTTCGATTCGCATCGAAGGAAATATGGCAAGTATGGTGAGGCATTGTGAGAGAGTGTGGTGTAATTCCTTAAAGGCTGTAATCAGACGTTGGCATGCAAAATATTTTTATTTTTATACCTTTCATGAACACGAAATGGTATTATAACTTTGGTCCGATGTTTGTAAGTATGAGAAGAAGAAGAGATAGACCCACTAATAAGTATACCGTTATGATCAGGACGATGAGTTTATTCGATTTAGCCATGTCTGTCTGACGGTCTGTCCTTCTGTCCATCTGTTTGTACGCAAACTAGTCCCTCAATTTTAGAGATATCTCGATGAAATTTGGTATGGAGGCGTTATTTTATATGAGAATAATCATTCGTCGGAACCAGCAAGATCGGACCAAAACTACTCATAGCTCCCATACAATCGATTGTTCCGATAAACGGATTTCGGGCTATAACTTCTGTAACAAAAGAGCTAGTTATGTAAAATTTTGTAAGTGTTGCTGTTTTTATATGTGAAATATCGATGTTGAAAATCATTGAGATGGGATAAATATTTCATATAGCTCCCACACAATCGATTGTTCCGATAAACGGATTTTGGGCTATAACTCCTGTAATTATATAGGTAGGGTCGTAAAATTTCGTAACTATTGCTCTGTTAGAATGTGAAATGTCGATGTTAAAAATCAATGAGATTGGACCAATAAAACACATCGCCCCCATATAATTGATAGTTCCGATAATTTCGGTATGAGCTAAAGTTAAATTCACACAGGCTGTACTGGGGATCGAACAGTGAAAATCGTGACGCTTATTCATGAAAGGTATATAGACTTCGGCACAGCCGAAGACAGCTTTCCTTACTTGTTTATTTTTTTTTTTAACTTGACTCCATTTGGTGATAAAAAAAATTATATTCACTTCATCCAGAAACGAACGAAGGAACAACTTAAACAACAAAATTGTCTGTTAAAACAACAGATTTTCTGTTAAGTTTCAATTAAGTCAGCAGTATTGAATAATGGATAAGAATTGACAGTGATTTTGGTTGAATCAACCCGTGCGTGTTAGTGCCTACTTTTGAAAGTGTCGTGCCGTGCAGCAAAAGTCATGCACGCGCCCATCCCTAGAATGAAAGCTGGCGTAGATGAGGATTTTTGAATCACGGTTGATCTTCGATTTTCGTTGCTTGTTTTGCTTTCTAGCCGGCGGTTAATAGTTTTTGCATACGTTTTTTTGTGTTATGGTGCTCGTCGTACGTTTAGCTGTTGTACATTAGACTGATTAAAATGCACAAATTATTTTATTTTTCCAACAAATTTTAAGAGGTTAAAATAAGGTAAAATAAAAAAATAAAAAAAAATTAAATAAAATAAAATAAAATAAAATAAAACAAAATAAAATAAAATAACACTGAAATAAAAAGGTTGAAAGTGCACATTGAAAGTAACATATCAAAACCACTTTCAAAGCGATTATGGTAATACTGTAATTATAATACAGTATTTACTGTAAAATTGGCAGTAAAAACATGTGATTTTTGAAAAATATCAATTAATGATATGAGTCCACTTTCAAATTTACAGTAATTCATGTCAATATGATAGTATATTCGAAGAATGATAGTCATGCACGCGCCCATCCCTAGA
>CAXKVI010000003.1:30421602-30491602 GCA_964058755.1 Campiglossa producta | reverse complement strand
GTCACGATTTCCACTGTTTGATCCCCAGTACATCCTGTGTGAATTTAACTTTAGCTCATACCGAAATTATCGGAGCTATCGATTATATGGGGACGATGTGTTATATTGGTCCAATCTCATTGATTTTTAACATCGACATTCCACATTCTAAAATAGCAACATTTTCGAAATTTCACGTTCCTACCGATATAATTACAGGAGTTATCTACCAAAATCCGTTTATCGGAACAATCGATTGTATGGGGGCTATGTGAAATATTTATCCCATCGCTATGAGTTTCAAGATCGATATTTCACATATAAAAATAGCAATACTTACAAAATTTCACGTTCGTACGTGTTTAATTACCGGAGTTATAGCCCAAAATCCGTCTATCGGAATAATCGATTGTATGGGAGCTATGTGAAATATTTATTCCATCTCCATGATTTTCATCATCGATATTTCGCATATCAAAATAGCAACACTTATAAAATTTCACGTTCCTTCGTGTTTAATTACAGGAGTTATAGCCCAAAACCCGTTTATCGGAATAATCGATTGTATGGGAGCTATGTGAAATATTTATCCCATCGCTATGAGTTTCAAGATCGATATTTCACATATAAAAATAGCAATACTTACAAAATTTCACGTTCGTACGTGTTTAATTACCGGAGTTATAGCCCAAAATCCGTTTATCGGAATAATCGATTGTATGGGAGCTATGTGAAATATTTATCCCATCGCTATGAGTTTCAAGATCGATATTTCACATATAAAAATAGCAATACTTACAAAATTTCACGTTCGTACGTGTTTAATTACCGGAGTTATAGCCCAAAATCCGTCTATCGGAATAATCGATTGTATGGGAGCTATGTGAAATATTTATTCCATCTCCATGATTTTCATCATCGATATTTCGCATATCAAAATAGCAACACTTATAAAATTTCACGTTCCTTCGTGTTTAATTACAGGAGTTATAGCCCAAAACCCGTTTATCGGAATAATCGGTTGTATGGGAGCTATATGTTATATTGGTCCGATCTTGCTGGTTCCGACAAATGATTCCTATATTGGAAAATGGTGGCCGCATACCAAATTTCAGCCAAATATCTCAAAAACTGAGGGACTAGTTTGTGTTCAAACAGACAGACAGACAGACAGACAGACAGACGGACAGACGGACATGGCTAAATCAACTCATCTCGTCATCCTGATCGTTACGGTATACTTATTGATGGGTCTATCTCTTCTTCTTCTCATATTTACAAACATCGGACCAAAGTTATAATACCATTTCATGTTCATGAAAGGTATACAAATTAAAAAAAAGGTATAACCCACCCTAATATGCATATATGTCTGTACCTAGAAATATTCTGAATAGTGGATTAATTCTTTACACAATGGCTTGATTTTTCAAGTGAAATTAAAATTGACTTAACAATGTTTTTTCTAACCACTCTTGTGTGAACGTAGTATGCAATTTAATTGGAAAAGCGTAGCAAACAGTAAAAGAAATACGGAAAGACCTACCAGCATCTTTAAAAGAGGAAATAATGTGGTTAACGACAAACAAAAACCAGAAATCCCATTGAGCACTTTTTCATCATTTTGTTCTAGTCACGCTTGTAAAACTCACCGTGGGGTTTAGGGCTTACAAACTTTCCTTTCTTGTTTTCTTCTGAGCTTTGATTGCTTGCTAAAACAAATACAAACATGCACAAACGCACACATTCACACAAAGTCATAAAATATCAAATATCAAGTGTGTACTCTACCTACATTCGCAGAGCGGCACTTCCTTCAACTTGAATACACCAACCAACCAAGCAACCAACATCTTGAGCAGCGCTCGTAAAGTGGCAGGCGATAGCGGCTAGTGTGGTGTGGTCGTCGCTGGTGCAAGGCGCGTTAGTCAAGTGCAGTGCTATCGTGCTAAAGCTAAAGTCGTCATCAGAGCTTAGGAATAAATAACACATGCTAACGACTTCCTTAAAAAAGTTCTTTCTTTCATGCCACACTTCCTTTGCCACATAACCACACGATCTGCGTACAGAAAGCCTCTTCTTTGCCTGCCACAGGCTAAGCTTTTGTGTTTAAATAAAAAGAAAAACTGCATATCTAAATTCGCTCCCCCGATATTTTTAGTTGCATTTCTTCTAGTTCTTACATAGATTTTTCTTTCTTTCTTTATTCTTTCATTATTTTTTATATATTTTTTTTCTCTGGCATTGGGTCGCCGGTCGTCTTTCATAGTTTTAAAATTCCCATAAGGACCAAACTCGAATAGTAACTTTTAACGACTTTGCCACAACATGTGTTATATAAATACTTATTGTCGAAAAATCCCGTTGCGAAAGAATAGAAAAAACGGCTGCCACATCAATGGAGTTTGTAGCAAATCCAACTTTATACAAACATATGTTCAAGTATGCTATAAAACTTATATTTATGTATGTAGGTATGTATGTGTGTTTTGCTATGGCTTAAGTCATATGTAAGTCGCATAAGTACCTAATTGTTTTTGTTGTCATATTATTTGTTTGTTTGTTTGTTTGTTTATTGAAGTAGTGGCAAGGCGTTGAAGTGCGCTCAAGTTTGTTTGGTTTCGAAGGCGGGAGCTCTGTGGTAGTGTGTTGTGGGAGTACCAATTTTTGAAAAAGGTGCACCGGGGAAAAAGATGTTTGAAATACAATGAAAATATACATATACATACATACATTTCAGCCACCAAACTAAAGGAAAAAAAGTGCCAAAAAATGCTTCAATAAAGTGTCAATAAAATCTCCCAATACCACTCTAAAAAAACCAAAAACTGTCAAAATGCATAAAAAAATATGCCTAAAAGGAGTAAGAAACACACTACAAAAAGGATCAACCATCAAAATGGAGAAAAAATGTGCCTTTAAAATAAAAAGCTGCATAAAACCCTCCAACAAAGGATCAAAATGTGCCAAGAAAAAGTAAAAAATTACCCAAAAACTTCTTAAATGAGTCAATAAAGTCCAAAAATATTTCGAAGTTCATTTTAAAAGGGTCAAAAACGCTCAAAATTAGTCAGATTCGGAGTCATTTTGTACTCTTTTATCGGACTTCTTTTACTGCCCCCTCGTAAAACGATTTGTTTTTGCTAATTTCTAATTTTTGGCTTCATACGCAGACCTAATTTTTGAGGAAAATGTTTCAAGTTCGTTTTGTAAGGCCGAAGTGTGTGGTCGCCTTGAGCACGGCCATTTAAATAAAACAGGCTTTTTTTGGTGGTGTTCGTGGTAACTGTACCCAAGGACGGCGTGTCCACTTACTCCGTGCAAAACAGACGTAGTTGGGAGTTGTAGAGCTTTCCTAAGCTTGCTTAGGGATAGAATTTACACTCACGGCGTACTTGATAACGAATAAAATAAACTGAAAGATAACATAACTTGGCTGTTTAAGAGGCTCAAACCTTTTGGCCACTTTGCTCCAAATTTGGAGTACCAAAACCAAAAAAAAAAAAAAAAAGAGGAAAATGTTTTGAGAAATAAACATTAATAAACGGTTTGACAAGATCCTTCAACTAGATCGAAATTGCAATCATCGTAGTTGGTATTGTATGTATCATTTTTCAACTTGTTTTCGCCAAAAACTCAAAAAGAATAATTTGATAAAAATTATTCGACTGGTCAAAAGTCCTCAAAATTTTCAAAGTTCGTAAAATATAATGACCAATAACATATAACAAAATATAAGCATTTTATATGTAGATCCAAATGGAGTATTTTCCGGTCTTTGAGTATGGCGAAATGAGGCATATCGCTCGAAATTACAATCCTCTTGCCTGTACTCAAATCTGGACTGAAGAAGGTAGGATCTAAAATGTTTAAGCACCAGCATTACGACGTCCATAGATTTCGACCTGTTGGACTTCTGGATGCCTGTCTCATTCTCTGTGATGATAATGTAAGGTGGGGAGCCCAGAAGCAGCCCAGCTATTCAAATGGATTTGCCCCGAGTTGGATAATTGTAGAGAGTCACGAGATAATATTTAAAAGTTGTTTCATGAAAGCTAGCCAGGCGTTCATAGGAGTCCTGGAAAAGTGAAGGTAATACTAATTAATAGGTGGGCATATTAGTCAGTATGAGGCAAAGAAGCAAGCAGTACAGTGTCATTTGGGCAAATAAATGAAAATGATCCGGCCCAGAAATAATTGCTATCGACAACAGGCGTCTACTAAGGGCATCTTCCTTGCATTGTTGAGAAGGTTAGGTGGGTTACCTTTAACTCAAATCAGTACGCTCGGAAATGAAATGTCTGTTGTGGAGTGTTGAACACGGCCAAAAATAGTTCTTCGTTAAATCTTCTTCTAGAACAGTAAAGTTTTATAAATTGAGGTTTCTCGGGTCGAAGCTACTGCAGGTTCTCTATACTTTAATATCTACAGGAACTTACATATATAAGATTTGCAGACGGTTGGTAGTATTATCCGTTAAATCCCGAGGACATTAAGTAGGTTTGTGCGAAAAGGAATGAGCTTATGAAACTTCACTATATAGTGCTTACGAACAGTGATTTAAAACGAATTCAGAACTTTATTGAGGCGTATTGTACTATTTCGTTTAAATCGAAATATTGTTTCCTCTCCCTAGACACAGATTTTCGTAATACCCGACCAAACGATGTATTCGAAATGCTGATAAAGTTTCGGGTAGAACGTAATCTGGTGCAAAATGATAATTTTGGCGAAATATATCACCGAAGAGGTTGAGCTTGAGTTTCTTTTCTGGCCGAAACATACTCGTAGAGAAGCCGACCATCGCTGAACGGCGAACTCATTTAAAGAACACTTCTCCAAAACTGTTAATATTAATTGCCCAGAAAATTCCACGGCGCTGTTCTTGAGCTAGTATTAAACCTGTTCTCGATGGACTGACTTCTCATCCATACCAGATGCAGTGCTGCTGGCACGAGCTTACTTTACCGTGTAAGGACAAAATATTCCAAAAGTAGTAAAATGCCCGACGAACGAACGAGAAGCATCAGAGCCAAAATATGTCTTCACCCATACCCCCATTCACTGCTTCCTTTATGGTTATTGTTGTTGTTGTTTGTATTGACGAAAACAGGAAAGTTTTGGTGAGCTATGTCGTTAGTGACAGTCCTTTGCTGGATATGGGTCCGATACGCTACTAGCACCTTGAGGTACTTGCCCGACTGTTGCGGGAGCGATTTGGTACAACCAGCGGAGCCTTCTAGATCATGGGTCTGCCTTGTAAGCCTCTGAGCCGCTGGGGGTCATCGTAATGGTATTTCTTGTTGTTGTTTCGCCATGCTTAGAGTGAATGACCGAAGATCTTCATCCAGCTCTTAAACCGAAGTCCTAGGAAAAGAGAAGTTTGTTCTTAATGGTGCCTTCCTCTGACTAGAAGACTCTGTTATGAACAGACGGAGCTCCTAATAGAAAAGTTCTAGTCTGACAAGCTTTCCCATCTGTTCACCATATCCCTGCCCAAGATGAGCTTCCCACCCCACGACTTGGGCGTTGCCCCCGCACAATAATCTGCTCTGCTATGAATGAAGACGAATTTAAGTGGCGTGCTAAAAATCACGGGCTGCGCCTATTTTTCGCACAATTTCAACTGGACATAAGATCAGCAGGACAAGACTGATTCCAAATAGGCCATAACTTCCTACTTTATGCTTGTATTTATCTGTCCTCAGTCCAGAAATCGAATTAGTGTGTCTGAATCAGTGCTACTCCAACCCTGTTTCGTCCAATACGAAGCACAAGATCTGGAAAGTGCTAGTCTGACGTGTAATTTGCATCATCACCTGCACGAATTCCTATTACAATAACAAAACCAACAACGACCAATTTTTTGGCTTATGGCTTGAACTGTTTAGCTAGTGGATCCAAGAATACATCAAACAATTTCTCACTGTGTAGCCAAAAGAGTTAAAAATAAAGTTGGGAAGTATGTTACAATGAAGGCGACACACAAAAGCTGAGAGCTTCATAAAAAAACAATGGAAAAAAATACTTAACAAAGGGTGAAAGAAATGTCCATCAAATGTTACAACAATAATTATTAATGCAACAATAGCAAGCAAACAATGGTACAACTAACAAGTAAGGAAGTCTAAGTTCGGGTAAACCGAACATTAAATACCCAGCGGTAGTTTTCCTATGATTCTCGAAAATTTCCATTTCGAAGTGGGTGTGGTTGGGAAGCAATTTCGTCCATTTACATCAGATATACTCCCTACTTTTAAAAATTTATCAAAAAATTATAATAGAATGACTAGGGGGTTCAACCGACGAAACTATATCATGTTAGCCGTTTCCGTTACCGAATTATGTCAATTTAGCTGATTTTCGAAATTTTCGATATCGAAATTGGGCATGGTTGTAGGCGATTTTATACAATTTCATCAGGTGTACTCCCAACGATACTAGTATGCTTTGTGTCAAATTTCATCGTTCTATCGTAATCACTTTAAAAGTTACGACCAGTCGAATTTTAAATTTCCTTAAAAGAAGGCGGTGCCACGCCTACTTTAAAAAATTTATTGAAAACTCATAAGAGAATGACCAGGGGGATTCACCTATAATTTTATTTCATTTTAGCTGTTTCATCTACCGAGATATGTCAACTTACATATGTGATTATCGAAATTTTCGATATCGAAAAAGGGGGCGTGGTTATCATCCGATGTCGCCCATTTTCAATAGCAACCTACCTTGGCCAGAAAGTAATCTGTATACCAAATTTCATGCAAATACCTAAATTTTTACTCAAGTTATCGTGTACACAGACGGACGGACATGCCTTAATAAACTCCTCTTTTCCACCCAAGAACTTTCATATATGGAACTCTATATCTATCTCGACTATTTTGTGCCGTTACGTAGTATCATTATGTGAACAAAATTATAATACCCTTGTACTAGTACTAGTACGCTGGGTATAAAAATTGCCAACTTCTTACGCGAACTCCTAAAATGCAAGTAACAATGTTTGTAGGACGTGAAGTGTAATGTCTGAACACGAAACAAAATATTTAATGGCAAGAAAAACAATTACTAACACCCGAGGAGATGGCGCCCTCAAAGGGTGTGCATACGCACATACGCGCTCGTACTAACACTTGGTGATGCAGCGGAACCGAAAATAGTGAATGGAAATGTAGTTATAATGGTAGCAAGAGCTAAAAGCAAAACTACAACTATAACAATTACAAATACAGTAAAAACAAAAGGAACAGAAAGAGTCTCATAGCTGTAACAAAGTAAAATCGACGAAGTGTACCAGGAACGCGTAGACTCATGCAGCACACATGCGTGCCTTCCTTTAATGGCACTCTTTTGTAGACGTAAGAGCTGCAACCTGTCGCCAGCCGTCATTTGCTATTTGTCTCTCTACAACTGACATGCTAACGCAGAGCTTTAGTAGCTGTGTCGCGTGTAATGGTTTGGATTATGAGGCAATTAGAGAGTTCAGGTAAAAGTTGGTTCACAGTAGAGTCTTTGTTTTCTCGTTACTTAATATTTTTTTTTTGCTTAAACTCAAATTGCAGCGGGTATTTGTTGTAATAACGTGGTGGCGCAGTGTTACCGTTATGGAAATTGATTTTAAATGGCAGTGCGTGATGGAGCTTAGGAGCTGAACGTGCACACGAACTTTAGGGAGCTAAATGGTTAAAGATCGAATGGAGGAGCTTTAAAGACATTTGCATGCTTTGTTGATTAAGTAATTGTAAGAACTGACACGTAATGCAAGAACTAACTACATGAGCTAAAGAGCACAGTTCATTCTTTCAGAGAGCTTAATTTTCTAGTAAGGACTCTGCTCTGCATTATCCCTAATATGACTGCAGAAAGGATGTTGAATTGAAGTATTTTCCAGTTGTACTGATCGTTTCATCTTGATGGAATTTAGAAATCATGTAATTCCGCTCAGTTTTATCCCCAAATCTTTATCTCTGCATCTAATAGAACCAGTAAAGCAATAACGTCTGACGTGCTCGAAACTTCTGCAGGAGATAGTTTTATTTCACAATCAGCAGACCCATCAGATGTGTTCCGAAAATATTCTTGCTGACGCCCCTATGACAAATTGCAGCCTCGTTCCTTTATCTCTGTTTTTTTTCATTTAGCCCTTTACCCCCTCTTCTTTCCTATTTGTTTTTCTCCTCTTCCTTCTTTTAATATTTTCTGTTCATCAACCTTTCCCCTGAAAGAAATAATTCTAAAGCAACGATACCAAATTGGACCTTTCAACTGTCAGGGGGGTTTCATAGATTAAGAGAAAATTCACTTTGAAAAAAACTGCCATTTTCCCCATACAAAATGTAAGGGAAAGCGGGAAAAAATAGCCACCCCTAAGGGTTAAGTTAGATGGATAATTTTCTGCAAGGCTTATTTTCTCATGAACACCGCAAGTTTCAGGGGGTAAGACCAAAAAAAAAAAAACAATTTTTTTTAAATTTGAATCACCCTAATGGTTATTCTACATGAGCCAACAAAGTCAGGATGTGCATATCAGGTTCCATCTGGTACCGTTCTCGTGGAACCGGCAATACGTAGAAACTAGCCGTGTAGGCCATGTAGGTCATTCAGCGTTACCCAGGGTGCACCAACGGGAGGCGACCTACTCTTACAACCCCTTATCGGCTGTGGTATCTTCCTCCTCCTCTGGAAAAATTATGGACAGGAAATTTTGTATTCACTATTCCTATCATCCAGCATATCAAACTCCTTCTAACTAACCTCCGCTTAACGCTTAGTATCAGCTATGTGTCGACTGTCCTTATTTATCTTTTCCAATTCCTCTAGCTCATCCCAAATATTTGTAGAGTTAGCAGCTGATATATAGAGGTCGTCACATTCGGGGATCAGTATCATTAGCTCCAGTCTTAGTGATTTTAGTGGCATCGTTCTAATAAAGTTCCTTCCATTACTAGTTAGTTTGTCGTGGCTGTAATAAAAAAAATCGCCCTGTCTGAAGCCTCGTTTGGTTTCAAATGGCTCAGAGTGGTCCTTCCCGATTCTGATATTTATACCTTTCATGAACATGAAATGGTATTATAACTTTGCTGCGATGTTTGTAAGTATGAGAAGAAGAAGAGATGGACCCATCACTAAGTATACCGAAATGATCAGGATGACGAGATGAGTGGATTTAGCCATGTCCGTCTGTCCGTCTGTCTGCCTGTCTGTCTGTTTGAACGCAAACTAGTCCCTCAGTTTTTGAGATATTTGGCTGAAATTTTGTATGCGGCCACCATTTTCTAATATAGGAATCATTTGTCGGAACCAGCAAGATCGGACCGATATTACATATAGCTCCCATACAACCGATTGTTCCGATAAACGGATTTTGGGCTATAACTCCTGTAATTAAAGAGGTAGGAACGTAAAATTTTGTGAGAATTGCTTCTTTTATATAAGAACTGTCGGTGTTGAAAACCATTGTGATGGGATAAATATTTCACATAGCCCCCATACAATCGATTGTTCCGATAAACGGATTTTGGGCTATAACTCCTGTAATTAAAGAGATAGGAACGTGAAATTTTGTAAAAGTTGCTTAGATGAGATAAATATTTCACATAGCCCCCATACAATCGATTGTTCCGCTAAACAGATTTTGGTAGATAACTCCTGTAATTATACAGGTAGGAAAGTGACATTTCGTAACAATTGCTCTTTTGGAATGTGGAATGTCGATGTTAACCAGATTGGACCAATATAACACATCGCCCCCATATAATCGATAGTTCCGATAATTTCGGTATGAGCTAAAGTTAAATTGAAACAGGCTGTACTGGGGATCGAACAGTGAAAATCGTGACCCTTATTCATGGAAGGTATATAGCCTTCGGCACAGCCGAAGACAGCTTTCCTTACTTGTTTTACTTAAGATTGGGTATTATTGTGGTTATTGCTATGGTTACGCGAGATACGGACTACAATATCTGCTGACAGGCTGTGAAAGGTCAAAGTCTTCTTGAGGTATGTTAAGAGTAGTTTATTCTGTGGAAGACCACAACATTTTAATTAGCATAAGCCGACGTCAAACCCCTTCCATATGTTCATATAAGTACGTAGGTACGTAACAGTTTATAAGTAATTGATTGCATAAATTGGTTGCTACAGTTACCAAAAAAAAAATAAAGTGACCACATGCAACACATGTAACCAAATCGTGCCACTTAAACTGGAGAAAAAAGAACATCCCAAATCAAAAAGGACGTGCTTACATTTACGAACGGTTAACCACAAAGAGCGGCACATCCGCCGGTAGACAATTTTAATGGCGGCGCGCGCTTACAAAACGTTTCGACGCCGCTGCCGCCGCTCACAGGATCAGCATTTCACGCCCCTACTATTATAACGTTCATATATACAATCTGGTCGTAAAACATTGAGTTGCGCCAGCGGCTGGCAGGCAATACAAAACTTTGCCCAAGCTCCATAAAAAACGGTCGCTTTATTACTGCACAACAAAAATCATAAATTAATTTTTTTGTGCATAGCGCAAATGGCCGTTTTAGTGAAAATCCGGCAAAATCATGCAGCTAGCACGTCGCAAATGTTCGGAACCGCATTGAGCCGCTCAAACCCGCGAAACACACACAAAGTTAGTTGTACAGCTTTTGTGGGCCGTCGAAAGTATTTTTTTAACAGGGCAAAGGTGGTAAATGCGCTCAGCTACCAGCTGCCTAAAAAATACTTAACCCACACAGAAAAAAGGGAAGGCAAAAAATGTAAGGGTAAAAGTAAAAAAAACATGACCAAGCAAGCCAAACCAGTGCACTGTGGGATCTTTGAATGATTTTGGGTGAGTGAAATAATGTTAACGTTAGGAGATGTGAGAAGATGCAACAACTCTGGACGTCATCAACTACCCAACAAACGGGCTTATTTGCTGTGCCGCTAACGAACGATGTGAGTCCTTTCTCTAAATTGAAACGAAGATTTTGGATAAACTCTTTAGGTACAACACACCCACTGTAATCACAAGACTAAAGGATCTAGAATTTTTTTTACAGTTTTTTCTGACTATAGTTATGGTTAAGAAAATATTTATGAGTATGGTTACATGCAGTTATGATTATCGTTTTGGGTATAGTTATGGTTATGATAATCGTAATGGTTACGGCTAATGCAATAACTTTGAGTTTGTTGTGGTTAAAAATTTAGTAGTATACATATGGTTATTGTTATGGTTATGTTAATGGTTATCACTATAATTATGGTTATGGTTATGTTTACGGTTATAGTTATGGTTATGGTGATGTTAACCGGTATAGTTACGGTTATAGTTATATTACTTAAATATACAACTACGTAAAGTAAAATTACAAATTTTATTTTGGCAGCCCGAATAATTCGAATAGCCCATAGTGCGCCAAGAGTAGTGTAGAAAAGTGAACAAAACGGTAAAAAAAAACAACAAAACATAAACCTTATAAAGTGGAACGCTAAAGGCTGCTGTTCGGTGTGGAGTAGACGCATATTAAACCCTCCGTTGAACTTGGGTAGAGTGTTGCTTTTTAAAGGGCAGGAGATAAATATGAGTAACAACTAAACCCGCATAGCTCTTTAGCACTTTCTTTTTCGTGCACGCCACGACAACTACTTGAACTAGCGCTCGCGCCTTTCTCCTTCACACTTCCCCATTTATTTATTTTTAAACTCCAAAAAATTTCCTCTCTATTCACAAACTTCTTTGTTTGTCCATTTTTTACTTCATTTGGTATTTTGTTGCATGCATCGCGAAACAAATAAAATTCCCATTTTTTCTTTAAATTCGGATTTGTTTCGTTTTTTTTTAATTTCTTTTTTTTTTTTAATTTATTATTATTTCTTTTATTTTAAGCCCGTAGCAAGTAGCATCAACTCAATATCTAAAATACGAATACTCGCATCGTAGTGAAATAAAAAAATATGTTACAGTTAAACCGCAACAATGAATGTGGAGTGTGTGCAGCATTTGTTGCAACGCTGTGGCAAATACTGGACGGAAGTGCGGTCGGTTGGTTGCTTGGTTGGAGTTTTTTATGTACTTCATCGCCATTTATTAAGCGCCTTTTGTGAAGTTTTTGAATAAGTTTATTTAAATATAAAACAAACTGCATGAAACTAGGCAAACATTTTTGTAAAACAAAATGGGATAGAAAAAGCTTTTGAGAGTAGAGGTCAACAGCAAATGCTAAAAAAAAAAATCTTTCAAATATTTCTAAAATAAATAACGCATTTTTTCTTCTATTTGATAATGTGGAAATTTTCACAGTTTTTTTCTATTTTATTTTGTTTTGTTTTTCTTTGTTTTATTTCATTTTATTATTTGTTTATCATTTTAGTTTTTTTCATTTAATTAAATTTTTTTTTTAATTTTTTATTTATTTTTTATTTAATTTAATTTTTAATATTTTTTTTTTATTTAATTCAATTTTACTTTATTTTGTTTTATTATATTTTATTATATTTTATTTTATTTTATTTTATTTTATTTAATTTTATTTTATTTTATTTTATTTTATTTTATTTTATTTTATTTTATTTTATTTTATTTTATTTTATTTTACTTTATTTTATTTTATTTTATTTTATTTTATTTTGTTTTATTTTATTTTATTTTATTTTATTTTATTTTATTTTATTTTATTTTATTTTATTTTATTTTATTTTATTTTATTTTATTTTATTTTATTTTATTTTATTTTATTTTATTTTATTTTATTTTATTTTATTTTATTTTATTTTATTTTATTTTATTTTATTTTATTTTATTTTATTTTATTTTATTTTATTTTATTTTATTTTATTTTATTTTATTTTATTTTATTTTATTTTATTTTATTTTATTTTGTTTTATTTAATTTTACTTTATTTTATTTTATTTTATTTTATTTTATTTTATTTTATTTTATTTTATTTTATTTTATTTAATTTTATTTAATTTAATTTTATTTTATTTTAATTTATTTTATTTTATTTTATTTTACATCCAAAATTATAAAGAAGTTATCTTGCCATCTAGAGGCTTCGCCTCCCGCCTGGTGTGATGTATTCAGCCCAGTGACAGAGTAGGATGTATTCACTTACAAAATTCAGCGTTTTCGTGTATCCAAACAATAACTCACTTAACTGCTTTTACTTTGGCTGACAGAATCCAATTGAAATCAGAGACAAAGGCAGTTAAATTCGTAGGCGTCGCATATAAATTCCATCTAATTAACAACATAGTTTAGCGGCTATAATTATAAGACATCAGACGAGCTTCCACAGCGTTGATTGCCATTTCAATTTGAAAATGTTGCTTTCTGAAACAAGTTGTATGCTTTTTCTATTACAAAGATCTACTAAGCAACTGCTGTTTGTTTGCCGACTTTCTTCTTTGGCTTCTAATTCAATTTACAACTTTGCCATTTAGCAACTTGAAGATACAGTACATTACAGCTGTCTCTGAGGTTGCTGCAAACAACCTGCGGCAATTAAACAACAACAACCCTGAAGCGAAAGCAACTAGTTGAAAACTACTTAACAACTAGTTGGTGCACCGGGCCCAACTAGTCAGTGTTTTGTCTTTTTTCCATATAAGTAACTGGTATTTTTTACGTGTTGATGTCCTACGAAATGTCAATTGTCAGATTTCGACTAGAACATACCAGTCATCTACTAGTCATGATATACTAGAATTATACCAGTTTAACCTGGACTAGTATGATTTTCATAAAATGAACTAGTCCCCATACTAGTCAAAAAAGGACTAGTATGAAATATGCTAATCCTATACTAGTCCAAAAAGAATTGAACTTAGACTGGTATGATTTCAACTAGAATTTTCATGACTTCCCTGCAGCGAAAGCAACTAGTTGAAAACTACTTTACAACTAGTTGGTGCGCCGGGCCCAACTAGTCAGTGTTCTGTCTTTTTTCCATATAAGCAACTGGTATTTTTTACGTGTTGATGTCCTACGAAATGTCAATTGTCCGATTTCGATTAGAATATACCAGTCATCTACTAGTCATGATATACTAGAATTATACTAGTTGTAAAATACCAGTCCCATACTAGTTCAACCTGGACTAGTATGATTTCCAAAAAATGAACTAGTCCGGATACTAGTCCAAAAAGGACTAGTATGAAATATGCTAGCCCCATACTAGTCTAAAAAGCATTGAACCTGGACTAGTATGATTTCAACCAGAATTATTTATTTTATCATTTGCCTTTATTTTCATGTTTATTCTTAAGAAAGCAGCGACTATTTGTATTAACCCTTTCACGAAAAAGCATCTGTGAATTATAAGAGAAAAAAGAAGTAAACGAAACGAATGAATTTTGTATTTTTTAACTGGTATAATTTCATCCAGAAAAATCTAGTTGTATACCAGTATGGAATGGATATTTCCTGACTAGTATGGGTTCAGCCAGAAAATTTTAGTTGTATACTAGTGTGGAATGGATATTTCCTGACTAGTATGAGTTCTGACAGAAAATTCTAGTTGTATACTAGTATGAAATGGATATTTCCTGACTAGTTTAAATTCAGCCAGAAAATTCTAGTTGTATACTAGTATGAAATGGATATTTTCTGACTAGTATGAGTTCTGACAGAAAATTATAGTTGTATACTAGTATTATTCTGACTAGTTGGAGGTTTCGCTGCAGGGTTACCCTTTATTTTATCATTTGCCTTTATCTTCATGTTTATTCTTGAGAAAGCAGCGACTATTTGTATTTACCATATCACGAAACAGCGATATGTGAATTATACACAGTAAAAAGAAAAGTCTAACTTTAATACCATTTTTCTCTCGTGAAGGGTGGACACCTTGCCGCGGTACGAGGGCTTAAGTCGATAGCCACAGGGCTACGCTAAAACTAAAGATACAACAATGTATACTGCACAGCAAAGGAGGAAAATGCTGGAGCAAGCGAGAACGCAACGCCGGAGGACAAACTCCATTTCTTTATCAGCCGAGAGATCGACAGCGATGGCAACTACGAGTCGATTAGCTCTGGATAACAAGGGGGCAATCCCCAAAGTAAGTACCGGTATAAACACGGTGAAGCCAACAACAGCAGATGCCAAAGCCCCAGTAAGTGCCGGTACCGAAACCAAGTCTTTAACGTCTGTGGCAGTGGTCTCACGACCTGGCCCCAGAGATCCAAATAAGGGAACGACCGCGATGGCAACTACGGGTCGAAATTTACCCCAAAAGACATCTCCCAGTCGCTCTGAGTACTTGGACAAAAGAGCGGCCGGAAGTATTTTGAAGAAATACGAGGGTATTTCACAAGAGACGCTATCGCCGAATGCTAGAAAGACGGTGGAGATGGCTGAAGCTATCTTACCGAACTTCCAAAGCGATTACGCGCCAAAGAAGGGTTATGGAAACCCCTTCAAACGCCAGAGATCGGACGTGGATTTAAATCCTAACCCGAAGCGGCAGCAACACGCCCCCGTAATGGGTAAACTCAGCTTTGCTGAAGTGACTAAGAATAGGATCCTCATAGGCGTCATTGACCGAGGTAATGAAAGCTGGGCCATCCCTAGAGATCAGTGGCGGTACGTCCGGAATGCTATCGGTAATGCCCTTCTCGACATTATGGATGAGTCTCCGGGTGCCACCCCGATGGTTTCTGATGCGGGATGGCACCAGGGCCGAATCAAGGTATTCGCTTGCGAGGATGCAAAAACTGTTGCACTGTACAAGGCAGCAGCTGCAAGACTAAGTGAGATCTACCAAGGGGCAAGAATCGAGGTTGTCGACTGGAAGGACATCGCGGCTCGGCCAAGGGCAAGAGCGTGGATTCCTGCTATCCCTGCTGAACCTGAGAGAATTCTCAGGATGCTGAGGATGATGAACCCGTCTTTCCCGTCAATCTGGTCGAGGATGCGGTAGGGCCTGATAGGCAAGTGATCTTCACCTTGAATAAGGAGGCACTCGAGCCCCTTAAACGGTGCAACGGACGAGTGCACTACGGTATGGGTCAGATCGTGATTCACGTATACCGCGGCGATGCACAGCGCGCTGCTATTTCGGCTGCACCGGAGGACTCGGACATCGCAGTGCCGGAAGGGGAGTCGGAGATGTCCGACTCGGAAAGTATGGTATCTGCCACGTCAAATGGCGAAGGAGCAGTGGACAGCTCGGAGATGGGAGACAGCCTGCTGGACGGGGAAGACCTCAACGTCACAGTGATAGCAGCTAGTCCTGAGCGCACCAATGTTGACACTGCCACAGTTAGTAGGATCTCTGCCACGCCAAACCGTGGTCTGAACAAATCGTCGTTGAAAGATAAGCCTCCAGGCGAGGCGGAACTCGACGATACGGCGGTGGCAGAGAAGTCTGAGCGCTCTCATGTTGGTGGTGATTCAGATAAACCTGCACAAATCTAAAGCAGCTTCGGCTGCTTTAATCAGTCGTCTCTCTAAAGCCGACGTAGATGTAGTCCTCATCCAAGAACCATGGGTCAACAGCTCAAGGATTTGCGGTTTGGGGACTAAGGGTTTTAAGCTTATTCGAGCCAGCGAGGGGGGCAGGGTTAGAGCCTGTATTTTGGTTAAGTCTGAGCTGAATGCCTTTCTCTTACCCAACTATACCAATGGTGAAGTTACAGCTGCCAGTTTAACAGTCGACAGTACCAGTCTGACGATGGCGTCGGTCTATATGCCCTACGAAGCCGAAGAACCTCCGCCGCAGAGGGAGGTAAAAGACCTGGTGGCAAATTTTTCCATGGGTCATCTTATTATCGGAACTGACGCCAATGCTCATCACGTCCAGTGGGGAAGCTCCGATATCAATGCTAGAGGAGAGTCGTTGTTTGACTTTTTGTTAACAACTAACCTGGTAGTTTGCAACGTGGGTAACGAACCTACGTTTATTACTAAAACCCGAAGGGAGGTCATAGATCTCACTATTTGCAGCGAAGGCGCTTATGAGTGGGTAAGAAAATGGCGCGTTCTCGATGATCACTCATTCTCCGACCATCGGTACGTAGAAATAGTTCTAGACTTTTCTGTTGAGCAGCCGGTTATGAAACGCAACCCACGTAACACTAACTGGCAGCTACACAATGAAATACTATCTAGGGACTTACCAGCACTGCCCCCACAAGTCCACTCATCAGTAGGGGAGTTGGAGGATCTGGTAAAGACCTTTACAACGGCGCTCGCGAATGCCTTAGAGCAGGCTTGCCCAGTGCCAAAACCACGCGGTAAACATAGGCCGCATTGGTGGCACGGAGACTCAATGGCTCGAATATAAAGTTAAACTCAGGGCCTACAAAAAAGCTCTGAGGCAGGCGAAGAGAGTATCGTGGAGAAATTTCTGCATTGGGGTCGAAAATGTCGACGGTACAACGAGACTTAGACGAGTGCTCTCAAAAACTCAAACAGCCACAAGCTATTTGCGCAAACCTGACGGATCCTGGACCAGCACGGAGGTGGAAACCCTAGAGCTGCTCTTGAATACGCACTTCCCAGGGAACTTGCAAGAAGAACCCGTAGCACCTACTACAAACCTGGCTGTATACATACCCATCACGGAGGAAAAGGTTAGGTGGGCGGTTAAAAGCTTCGAACCGTTCAAGGCTGCCGGGCCAGACGGGATTATTCCCGCACAACTCATAAACACGCTGGAGACATCAGCCAAATGGCTGGTATTTCTCTATACAGCTTGCCTTTCTCTTAGCTACATTTCGTGCTCCTGGAGAAGTGCCTCGGTAGTGTTTATTCCTAAGGCGGGGAAGGCGTCTCATTACGAGCCCAAGGACTACAGGCCGATCAGTTTCTCATCCTTTGTGCTCAAAACCTTCGAGAGGATAATAAATGACTACCTCTCCTCTACTATTGATAGCAACCTGATCTGTAGCTATCAGCATGCATACACCAAAGGGAAATCTACAGAAACTGCGCTTCACAGCCTAGTTTCTGTTATTGAAAAATCGCTGTATGAGAAGGAGTACTGTCTTGCGGCCTTTTTAGATATTGAAGGAGCCTTCAACAACATAAGCCCTGATGCTATAAATACCGCTTTAACATGCCTGGGCATAAGCAGGTCTCTTATTGGACTTATTGATCAACTACTAAAGGGTAGACGAATAGTTTCATCACTGGGCTCGGTTGACTTATCACGCTATGTCACAAGGGGAACGCCTCAGGGTGGTGTTCTCTCCCCGCTTCTATGGAACCTCACTGTCAACTCGATGCTGCGAGACACAAGCTGGGGGCGGGAAGGTAGTGGCATACGCAGACGACTTAGCTATATATATATAGGGGCAAATTCCCACAAACCCTGTGTGACTTGATGCAAGTAGCACTGCGAGAGGTTTCCTCATGGTGCTTGCGCTGCGGACTGAGCATCAACCCGGTAAAAGTAGAACTGGTTCTCTTTACCAACCGCTATAAGATACCACCGCTAATACTACCAAAACTGAATGCACCTGACAAAGCCAAGTTCTTGGGCACAGTTCTGGATAGGAAACTAGCCTGGAAGGAGAATGTTCTTCAGCGCCAGAAGAAAGCGCGTATTGCACTCTACACGTGCAAAAGAGCCATTGGAAAGAAATGGGGGCTCAGCCCGAAAGTATGCAAATGGATCTACACTGCAATCATTCGACCAATCATGCTCTATGGAGTTGTGGTATGGTGGCCTGCGCTGAGCAAGGCAACAAACCTTAATCTGCTAGGTAAAGTACACAGATCTTGCATGATCTGTATAAGCGGTGTGTTAAGAACAACGCCCAATGAAGCACTCCAGGCTATTCTTGGCATTTTGCCACTCGATCTGGAAGGGCACCGAGTGGCAGCAGCATCGGCTCTGCGTCTAAGGGAAACGTCCGGCTGGGGCGCAAGCACTACTGGACACGCCTGTATTTTGGAATCCTATAGCTTTTTCCGCTGAGCACAGATCGTTGTGCGACCACAACAGTCGGAGATAGCGGTTTTAAAATCAACATTCCCAGCAGGGAAGAATGGGAGAGCACGGATCGGAGTCCCGCCACTCATGGCGGCACTTCCATTTATACTGATGGTTCGAAGCTAGACGGCAGAGTTGGAGGAGGGGTTTATTCAAAGGATCTGAACCTTGAGCTCTCTCTCAGACTACCTGATCACTGCAGTGTCTTCCAAGCTGAAGTTTCAGCAATCATGGACGCCGCGGCTTGGATAGGCCAACACACTATCGGACAGGACATTTTTATATTCAGCGACAGCCAGGCGGCCATCAAATCCCTTGGCTCCTATTCGTTCAACTCTGAACTGACGCTCAGCTGTCGTCGATCTCTACAAGAGATGGCCCAACAGAATCGCGTGAACCTCACATGAGTCCCGGGGCATAGGGATATTGAGGGAAATTGTAGGGCAGACGAACGAGGCAGGCACGACCAAGCAGGTTCTTCGGGATAAAGAGCGCTTAGGTATGCCGTTTGCCACATGCAAGCTTATGCTGAAGGAGTACACACTCCGCCAAGCCAACGAAATATGGCTGCAATCTCCAGGATGTCGGATATCCAAATAAACCTGGCCGAAATGGGATCATAAAAGATCAAGACAAATTTATGCCCTAAGGAGAAGAGAAATCTCCATATTAATAGACGTATTAACTGGGCACTGCCTCACTGGTAGGCACGCAGAAAGACTAGGTGTGCCCTACGACGATGATGTAGGAGTTGTAAGGATGATGAGGAGGAGGAAACGGTGGGGCACCTCATCTGCAACTGCCCGGCTTTAAGTGGCGCGAGAATGCGCTTTTTGGGAGTTCCCTTCCTGGTTAGCCTACGCCAGGTCACGGAGCTGGACACAAAGGACCTGATGGCCTACATCAAGTCATCTAAATGGTTCGAGGAGGAGTAACGGTGTCGGTATAGGAACGTCAGTCCCGGGATTCTGCTATGTGGAGAATTCCGTTAATACCGGGATTTTCCATATGGCAGGGTCCCGGAACTGACTTTCCTAGTGTTGGTGGTATCACAACGGGCCTTTTAATACTGGCCTAGGTGTGCCTCTGCGGCAGCCACTTGAACCTAACCTAACCTAATACCATTTTGGTGTTTATATATAACAACGCCGAAAAGTATTAAATTAAAACCATATTCGGCGGCGGCGGCCGCCGTGGTGTAGCGGTTAAGTGTTCGGCCTTCTACACCAAGTCGTGGCGGTTCGATGCCCGACAAAAGTAACATCAAAAATTATTTAGAAAAAGAATTTTTCTAAACGGGGTCGCCCCTCGGCAGTAGTTTGGCAAACTCTCCGGGTGTATTTCTGCCATGAGAAGCTTCTCAGCAAAAAATTCATTTGCTTTGCAAGTGCCGTTCGGAGTCGGCAAAAAACTGTAGGTCCCGCCAACTTGTAGGAAAACTCAAAAGCAACACACCACAAGTTGGAAAGAGAAGCTCGGCTAAAAATCTCGTTAGAGGTTATGATAACCTGTTGGTATTTCGCCGCCATTAGTTTTTTTTTTTTTTTTTTTTATTCGGTCTAATTAAGAGAGAGAGGAATTCAGTCGAAGATTCTCTCAGGCAAAAAAAAAAAAATTTACCGAGTTTTATTATACTGCCTTCCCCGAGAGTCGAACTCACAATTTATTGAATGCTGAACGGAGATGTCTACTATCAAGCCATCGAGTACTTATGCCAGCGTTAAATTGCAGCTTTGTTCTAAATGATAGCGACGAACCGCGTGCTCTGAAGAACAAACCACCGGACTTAATTTAATGCTAAAAAGTAATTAATTTAATACTTTTCCGGCTTTGTTTTTAAACCAAAAGTACTTAAAACATTATAATGAGAGAGAGCGCTATATAGAGAGCACTTTAGTATTATTTTGGTATTACACTATAGACAATTTGCAATTAAAAAATTTTCAGAGTCTTAAATTAATACTATTTATTATTAAAACTGAAATTTAATTCCAAAAAGGCTTAATTTCAATAGCGACTGGTATTAAAAGTAATATTTCAACTTTTACTGTGTATGAGAAAAAAATAAGCAAACGAAACGAATGAATTTTGTATTTTTCAACTGCTATGATTCCATCCAGAAAGATGTAGTTGTATACTAGTATGACATGGATATCTCCTGACTAGTACGAGTTCTGCCAGAAACTTCTAGTTGTATACCAGTACGAAATGGTAATTTCCTGACTAGTATGAATTCAGCCAGAATATTATAGTTGTATACTAGTATTTTTCTGACTAGTTTGAGGTTTCGCCGCAGGGAAGGCGTAAAAGAAGCAGCAACAAAATATTTAAGTACGAGTTGGTGAAAAGTTTCTTGACTTTGAGGTAAATGAGCGCGGTCACCACTAAGCAACAACGAAACATCAAGATGGTAACACTCACAACGTCTCCGTTAGGCAACCAAAATGCGCATTTTGGCATTGCAATTTTAATTAGTTCTTGGCTTTTACAAACTTACAAACACATTGTCTTATATATTGTTGCTATAAATTTCTTATTCACCAATCGGTCGGCAAATGGCCAAGACTGAAGGACGTAATCGAGTATTTCAACGGCAGTTAATGCAATTTAATTTAGCAGAAATAATTTCCAACTTGGAAAGTTTGTACGAAGAGTAGTGGTGTGTGATTACATACCTCGGGAGAGGAAAGCCCAGGAGCTGAAAATTCTGGCTAAACGAAACAACGACAGAATTATTTTATTTTATTTTATTCTATTTTTTATTATTTTACTCTATTCTATTTTATTTTACTTTTTTATTTTATTTTTATTTTATTTTTTTGTTTGTTTTATTTTATTATATTTGGTTTAGTTTTTCTTTCCATCTTGTTATAATTTTTAAATTTTAATTTTTTTAATTTTCTCTTATTTTTTTTGTTTTAATTAATTTAATTTTGTATTATTTTATTTTATTTCATTTTACTTTATTATGTTTCTTTTTCAGTTTATTTAATTTTATTTTTATATTTATTTTAATTTTATTTTATTTGATTTTATTTAATTTTTTTGTTTGTTTTATTTTATTATATTTGGTTAAGTTTTTCTTTTCATCTTGTTATAATTTTTAATTTTTCTTTCAATATTTTATTAATGTTATTTTAATGTTTTTTTTTTCTTTTAAGGTTAGTTTTAATATTTTTACCATGTTTAATATTCATTATATTTTCCTTTTATATTTTGTTATTATTTAGTACACATTTTCGTAAAAAGGGTTAAAGCCTAAAGTCACATACATTTCAAAAGCCGCAAAATGAATTTACAAAAAGCCTTTTGTATCGACATTCAAATGTGAAAATGCAAATAAATGAGTGCATTGTTTGACAGCAAAAATTTCAATTCACCCGTCAGCATTGCAATGCATTTGGCAATAGAGAGGCAGGGTATGCGAGCGACACAAGAACCCTGCGGTATACATATTGGTTTACATTTGCCAACTTTCGCGCTTTCTCTGGCTGCTTGATAATCTCGTGTTCGTGACAGAAGTGTTTCGTGTTTTATTGATTGTTGCATACACAAAACACAGAATGCAATTGCCGCTAGCGTTTGATGACAATAGCGGCATCATTAGATTGGTATGTAGCTGTGTGTGTATGACAAACCAATGAACGACGACTAACTTTCCATGAGTAAACATATACAAAGAGAAACATGAATCTAGCTATGCATGATTTTAAGGACGTTATTTTAGGGCTCATTCGGCAACAATGCAAAGCTCGAATCCCACGGTCGTTCACAAATGCCAATTAAAGCTCCAAGAGTTATGATGCGGATGAGTTAGATGTGTTTTGACATGTTTATTTTGGTTTTTGTGGTTAAAGCATTGTTAAATTGGATTTGTTGATTTTGCTTAAGCAAATGAAATGATTTTATGAATTTATGCCAAGTTGCGAAATCAAATTTGTATAATTGCGTTTTTCTGAATTATATAAGGGACAAATTATGTATGTATATATGAAATTCTAGTATATCACGACTAGTAGATAACTGGTATGTTCTGGTCGAAATCTGACAATTGACATTTCGTGGGACATCAACACGTAAAAATACCAGTTGCTTGTATGGAAAAAAGACAATACACTGACTAGTTGGGCCCGGTGCACCAACTAGTTGTAACGTAGTTTTCAACCAGTTGCTTTCGCTGCAGGGATAGGTTTGTTTATTGAGCAGCTATAGCTTACGCCAGGTTGAGATATTTCCCAAAATTGTGTTTCAGGAACACCTTTTTTGCTCTAGGTTGCTCTATCTTTTGTTTCATTAGTACCCTGCAGCGAAACCTGAAAGTCAGAAAAATACTAGCATACAACTAGAATTTTCTGGCTGAAGTCTTACTGGACAGGAAATTTCCATTTTATATTAGTATATAACTAGAATTTTCTGGCTGAACCCATACTAGTCAGGAAATAACCATTCCATACTAATATTCAACTCGATTTTTAAAATGTTTTTATTAGGTCGCTTTCGTCGTTCTTGTGCCCGGATTTTTGCATTCGATTTTGAACCAACTTCCTGTTGTGGTAGGGTCTTGAAATTTTCACCACAGTTCAGGTCACGAAGACAATGCAATATTATGAAAAAAAAATTCGATAGCTGGCACGTGGGTCGCTATATTTTCAAAAATCGCATTTATGATCCGATTTGGCTGAAATTCGGAATATGTATTACTACTATGAAAAGAAATATTTTCCTTAAAAAAATCCGCTAGGTGGAGCTGAGATCGGGGTAATAAAAACTGAAAATCCTAATTATGGACCGATTTATCTGATATTTAGCGTGTGTATTACTTAATCAATTTCCAAATGTTCAAAAAAAATTGGACCCGCTAGGTGGCGCGTGAGTCGCTCTATTTAAGAAATGCGAAGGTCTGTTTTCTGTGTCGATTAATTCGTTTTTCAACGAACTTCCCGTTGAGGTAGAATCTTGAAATTTTCACCAACGTTTAGTTTTCTGACCCCACGTAATATAACAAAAAAATAATTCAGATAGGTGGCGCACGGGTAGAGATATTTGTAAAGATTCATTTCCAGAGATTTTGCTTGGGATTTTGAACTCACTTCCCGTTGAGCTAGGGTTTTGAAATTTTCACCATCGTTCAGGTTTCGCTGACAATGCATTATACGAAAAAAAAATCCAAAATATTGCTTTAATTGCAAAAGTCCTATTTATCGGCTTATCTTCCTTATAGCTATCTGAATATTTCGTACGCATGCTATAATGCCTTTACTTCTCAATTGCCTACTCAGTCCAAAGTAGCACTTGTTGGCAAGAGTGATTCTCCGCTGGATTTCTAGACTGATATTATTTTCGGTGTTGATACTGGTTCCCAAATAGACGAAGTCCCTCACAGTTTCAAATTTGTAACTATCAACAGTGACATGGCTGCCAAGGCGCAGGTGCGCCGATTCTTTCTTTGATGACAGCAAATACTTCGTCTTGTCCTCGTTCACTGCAAGACCCACTTTTTTCGCTTCCTTATCCAGTCCAGAGAAGGCAGCGCTTACGGCGCGGTTGTTAAGGCCAATGATATCAATATCATCGGCATACGCCAGCAATTGCACGCTCTTGTAAAAGATTGTACCATTGCGGTTTAGCTCTGCTGCTCGAATTATCTTCTCCAGCATCAGATTGAAGAAATCGCATGAAAGGGAGTCGCCCTGTCTGAAGTCTCGTTTGGTTTCAAATGGCTCAGAGAGGTCCTTCCCGATTCTGACGGAGCTGTTGGTATTGCTCAACGTCATTTGGCAAAGCCGTATAAGCTTTGCAGGGAAGTCAAATTCAGACATGGCGGCATACAGGCAACTCCTTTTTACGCTGTCAAAAGCGGCTTTAAAATCGACAAAGAGATGGTGAGTGTCGATTCTCTTATCATGGGTCTTCTCCAGGTTTTGGCGTATCGTCAAAATCTGGTCGATGGTAGACTTACCAGGTCTAAAGCCACACTGATAAGGTCCAATCAGTTTGTCTACGATGGGCTTCAGCCTTTCACACAACACGCTAGAAAGAACCTTATATGCGATATTAAGAAGACTAATTCCGCGGTAGTTGGTGCGGTTAGCGGGATCGCCTTTTTTGTGGATTGGGCAAAGCACACTTAAATTCCAATCCGGAGGCATGCTTTCGTCTGACCATATTCTGCATAAGAGCTGATGCATGCATTTTACCAGCTCTTCGCCTCCGTGTTTGAACAGCTCGGCGGGTAGTCCGTCTTTTCCAGGCGCTTTGTTGTTTTTGAGCCGGGATATAGCTATCCTCACTTCATCATAGTCAGGTGGTGGGACGACTTTCCCATCGTCAGGGATTGGGGTATCGGGTTCGACGTCTCCCTCGCCATTTAGCAGTGAGGAGAAGTGCTCCCTCCATAATTTAAGTACACTTTGTACGTCGGTTACCAGGTCGCCATTATTGTCTTTACAGGAGCTTGCCCCGGTCTTAAAACCTTCCGTCATCCGCCGGATCTTTTCATAGAATTTTCGGGCATCATTCCTGTCAGCCAGCATCTCAAGCTCCTCACACTCACGCCTTTCGGCCTCACTTTTCTTTTTTCTGAAAAGGCGTCTCTCTTCTTTCTTTGCCTCACGATATTGTTGCCATACACTGCGGGTTGCGCCCTTTCGCAACGTCGCCTTGTAGGCAGCGTCCTTTTTTTTCGCGGCAGTCTTGCTATAATGCCGCATGCTATAATGCGTTTTCTGCGCCATCAACAACATCGAAATTTCGAACATTAGAATTTCACTTATTCGAACATACAATCTTCAACGTCCTCTGCATATATTTAGGCGCAGTCACTGTTGCACAAAGGAAAGATGATGTAACGCTAAATGACCTACATGGCCTACACGGCTAGTTTCTTGTATTGCCGTTTCTACGAGAATGGTACCACTACTTGTGCTGTACCCATCGTGCCGAAACGACCCGGGCCGTTTTCTTATATCGAGCCGGCCAAGAGCAATACACTCGGGGTGACCCTGTCTGACATTTGGGCAGGGCTCCGCGTCGCTACAATAACAACAACATTATGTATTTAATATTGCTTACAAAATAATAATTTTATTCATTTAACCATAGAAACACCGCGTAAAGCGTGTAAACGTAACAAATTGCCGAATGTGTAACTAAAAAGTATAAAATAAAAAATAGAATAAAAAAATATTTTTAATTTAAAATGTTTTTTAAATGAACTAAAAACTGGAAAATAATTTCCCCTCTGCCTACATAGATTCTTCACCACGTAAAGCTTATCCGGAACATTTGTGAGTGGGAATTCTTATAGGTATTAAATAGTACTTTGAGTTTGGAATGTATAAAAACATTTGGCGCTTGCTATATCGTGAAAAGATGTTTTTTTTTTTTTGTTTAGAAAAGCTCATATCGGTAATAAGATTGTTAGAAATTAATGCGAACCATCTCTATCATGCGCCAATGTTTTATACATTTCAAACTCAAAGTACTATTTAATACCTATAAGAATTCCCACTCACAAATGTTCCGGATAAGCTTTACGTGGTGAAGAATCTATGTAGGCTGAGGGGAAATTATTTTCCAGTTTTTAGTTCATTTAAAAAACATTTTAAATTAAAAATTTTTTTTTATTCTATTTTTTATTCTGGATGAAATCATACCAGTTAAAAAATACAAAATTCATTATTTTCGTTTGCTTCATTTTTCACTTATAATTCATAGATGCTTTTCCGTGATAGGGTAAATACAAAAAGTCGCTGCTTTCTTAAGAATAAACTAGCTAATTTTATGGAAATCATTGTAGTCCAGGTTGAACTAGTATGGGACTGGTGTTTAAAACTAGTATAATTCTAGCATATCACGACTAGTAGATGACTGGTTTGTTCTGGTCGAAATCTGACAATTGACATTTCGTAGGCCATCAACACGTAAACGATGCCAGTTACTTAAATGAAAAACGACAAAACATTGACTAGTTAGGCCCGGTGCACCAACTAGTTGTAAAGTAGTTTTCAACTAGTTGCTTTCGCTGCAGGGTATGCTCAAAACAAAACTAGATTAATCCAGATCACAAATTTCTGCTCTACCTTTTTTTGTGGAGTAAGTAAAATTTTTTTTAAAACTTCAAAAAAACTAGCATGCAAGAAAAGCATTAATTTTGAGGTTTAAATAGAAACTATCCAGATTAAAATATTTCATGGCATTTCTGCTCTGAGTTGCTCTAAGTTGCTTTATTTCTATTTTGACAGCTGCCCTTCTCTGCTCTGCTCTAACCTGCTCTGAACTTTTTTTGTTCAGTAAACAGGCCTAATAAAAAAAAATTAAAAAGTAAAAAAAATAAAAAAAATAACATAATAAAATTTATAAAAAGAAATGAAATAAAATAAAATTATTAGAATATAAAATTTAGACAGATATTCAGAAAAAATTTCAATTAATTCGTTTTGTAATCGGAACCGTGTTTAGTTGAACTAAAAAATTTCCACGTAAACAGCAAAGATGAACGATAAAGTGAAATATCTATGTACTAGAAAAAAAATCAATGAAAATATGTACAAACCGCAAAGTTTATGCATTTTTGAACTAATTAAATAATTGAAAAAGAGAAAAAAAAAAACAAAAATGTAAACTTGACATAAACATATGTTTCAATAGAAGACAAATAAAATATGGTGGTTGCCAGGTAGACATATCGATAAATAACACTAGACAAAAAAAATACACTAAGCATTTTAAATGATAAAAAAAATTAATTTCAAAACTCACAGTAAGAGAATCCAGACCCTGAAATGTTTGTTGCTCACTACTATCGTGCAACCTATAAGTAATTCTGGGAAATTTTTCCAAGGCCATTACAACCTTTGCTTTTCCAATTTTTTTTATGCGTGCCTTAATGATGTGGATTGATAAGCGGATACGATTTACAGCTGTTTTTTGTCCTAAAGGCAATCACCACATCGACGTAATAGCTGAGGCAAATAGGTAATCACATACGAGAGGATCTGTGACTGTTGACCAGTGTAACCTAATAAAAATAATATATATTTTTTGCTCAAAATTTTTTTCATTTTAGCAAAACCATAAATGCATTTAATTGCTTTGGTAAATACTTTCATAATTTATATGTGTATTACAGTTTTAGCCATTATGTAATTATGACAAAATCGTGTGATCGCATAGATAATTTTTTACACAAGGCAAATGCCACGCAGAAATGCCAGGAACACGAGCTGGGCCCAGTATAAAACCCCTTTTAAGATCGGTTTACCTAGCTTGCCTATGATAGGACCCTCTTCGATTGATGAGCTGGAGGAACTGATAGGTTCACTCATAGTGGCTTGCTTAAATGCCATCAGTTGGACCAAAAGAAATGATATGTAATATCTAATATATAATAACTGCAAATAAAGGCTGATAAGAAAGCTTTCCGGCAGCAGCACAGGTCTTCATGGACGGGATTCTGTATGGTTTTTAAGGAGTCTCTTAAAGCGCAAAACTCACACCTATTCTCTAAAGAACCTCCAAGTTGATAGGTAGTTTCCAACCGTATCGGAAAATTAAGCCCTTGAAATTTTTTTTGGATACTAATCAGAAAGAGAGTAGCGTATGCTCATCACGAAGCGGTCGTGTATAGGGGAGAGTTTCTTCAGACTTTGTATGACCTCATGCAGTAGGACCTCAGCAAAGTATCCAGATGGTCCTCTAAAGGAAAGTAGAACTATGTAGTACTACTCTCAGACAGGTTCAAACTACCGCCACTTACTCCAACTAGCTTAAATTCCGCGCGTTTTGAGCTCGCTGACGAAGCCAAGTTGGACTTATCCTGGATAAACGATGCTACACCTAAAGCGTTAAACCGCAACATTTTGGCTAGGTTGCAGAGATCCAGCATGATATGCATCAGTGGAACCGTCTGAACTACCTCTAGTGACTTCCTGCCCTTAGATTTGGCTGGGGCGCGGAGCTCGTGGGTCACTCTGGCATACTGAGAAGGCTTAACTTCCTGAATGGATCTTCGAAGAGCTGTGCTCTAACCAGCCTCGCCAAGAATAACTTTAATATATTGATTCCCAGTAGGAAACTGTGGTCTATAGAGCAGAACTCTCCCTGGGGCATAAGTATCTACACTGATGGTTTCAAGTTAGATACAAAAACGGAAGATGGGGTCTCATGGAGGTACCTACATATATCTTGATTTATCGTTTCGGCTACCAGATCACTGAAGTGACTTTCAAGTCTATGCTATCATGGAAACAGTGCTTTTATTGGTGAAACTGTAGGAAAAGAGACTATTATTTTTAGTGATAGGCAGGGTGCAGATGAACCTTCGAGGCAAGATACGACCACGCAGATTCTTTCGGATGAAGAACGTATTGGGATTCCTTATCAAACATGCAAACTGCTAATAGAATAAATCTACCACCTCAGGAAGAAGAACATAGCCACTATAAATGCGGTCTTAAGGGGGCGCTCTCTTATTGGATAGCTTGCAAAGAGGATGGGGGTCCCCTTCTCGAGATGATGCTGTAGGGACAATGAATTGAAAAAATATGTGGAACACATTCATTGTGGTTACTTAGCCCTTAATACGTTAAGATACTGGTGGTTCAATACACCATTCTTAGATGACCATTCCAATCTGCTTCACTAGACTCTTGGGTTGGTTGCATAGTCTGAATATCCCAAATTTTGTGGGGCTTCTAGCTTGATCGAATTGTGCTGCTTATCATTAGCCACATTGGAAGCAGTTTAAATAATGAGCTCTTCGTGCTTTAAGCAGACACCGACTTAGTTCAGTGGATACGAATGCTACAGCTTTTTCGGCTAGGTCATATGCGAAAGAAAATTAAGACATTTTTTTTTCCAAGAATCGCTTTTCGATTTTTTTACTGTTTTAATTTCGCAAATTTAAATGACAACCATAAAGTAAATCCACCAATACCGCGCCACATGCTTCCTGTTTTATGAACTCACTATTGGTCAACCACAAATGACAATATCAATATGACAAACGAGAAGTTGAAATGGTTAAATGTGCAATTATTTAAAAGTGGGAGAGAAAGAACCGTTTATGCATTTATATTATTAACATACCTAAACGAATGAAAAATGTGATTTAAACCCCAAAATGAAGAAAAAAAAAAACAATAATTTAATAATTTACAAACATTCCATCGCATATAAATAATTAAAATTTTGTATGAAATCTTTTTAAACATTGTTTAATATAATTATTGTGTATTACATTTATAGCATGCTCAAAACCAAATATAAATAAATTAATGAGGCTGTTAAACAAATCCGCAAGGTTCATATTACATTTAATTCGAGTGCATAATTTTACTTGGATATCTATAATTATATTATAATCACTGCCAAATCTAATTCCCAAATGCTATTTAAAGCCACATAAATGAACATTAATGGTAAGCTGATTTGCATTTTTTTAAACGTAGAATAGAACCTACGTCAAGTATAAAAATTTTACTCAGAATGGTGTCTGTTCTTTGGCCATGAAAAAAAAAAAAATAAAAAAATTAGATAAAACAAAATAAAATGAAATAAGGCAAAGAAAAAAAAAACGGTAAACAAAAAAAAAAAAAATAACAAAAAATCTGAAAAACTAAAAGCAGGAAAATGAAATAAAAGAACATGAGGTAATAATATAAAAAAAAAAATAAATTTAAAAAAAGTCAAATAAAATAAAATTATAGAAATAAGTAAAATAAAATAATATTTGATTAAAAAATAAGTAAAATAAAAAACAAAATAATTTTAAATTAAAAAAACCCAAAATACGAAAGATAAAGTAAAAAGTAAAAAAAAAAAAACATCTGCAGAAATTTAAATTATTAAAAAAGGATAAAATAGAAAAATTTAATAAAGTAAAAAATGGAACAAAATAAAATTAAAGGAAAAGTATATATATGTGGCGGTGATATAGAAACATGTTACTTCTAACGATATTTTTTTTACCAAGCTTCACTTCAATTTTTTTCCAACAGAGGGGAGGGCTACAGTTTTTTGTCGACTCCGAACGGCATCTTCAAAGCAAATGAATTTTTGCTGAGAAGCTTTTTATAGCAGAAATACACTCGGAGAGTTTGCCAAGCCACTGCCGAGGGGCGACCCCGTTTAGAAATGGCTTTTCTCTAAATAATTATTTGATGTTGCTTCGATACCCGATTGCATAGTGTAGTAGGTCGAGCATACAACCATTACACCACGGCGAACTATGGGGTATTTTGGGAAAATTTTTCCCACAATCCAATTTTCTCAGTACCGCTAAACCTAGAGCCATAAAATAAAATGTGTTTGAAACTTCAATTCAAAGCGAATTTGAGAAAAATCTAATATTTCAAAAAATTTCAACACTAAGTTTTGAAAAACGCTTTTGAAAAATCTATTTTTTTTTTGTTTTTTTTTTTGGTTATAAAAAAAAGTAAATGCTTGTTTTTAAAGAAAAGAGATTTTTTTTACAGTTTTTGAGATGCTTATAAAGAATATGCTTGGGTGTTTATAGGTTACAACAGATACTTTCACGCTAAAGACCTCCAAAGTGCATGCATTTTTCTAAAAAACGATCTTTTGGGGTTGTTTTTGGTATTTTTTGTTTCGGTTTAGGTTCCGGTTTCGATTTTCAACATTTATTTTTTTGTTAGTTTCGGTTTCCAAACAAAAACACGAGCAAAATTTGTGAACAAAAAAAATATATTTTTAAGATTATCACTGAGCTACAAATTCAGGTGGTTAAGGTCTGAATTTAAAAATTTTTAAAATATTGTTAAAAACGTGCCTTTGTGTCTTTTATATATATATAAAATATAACGAAAATGAAATTAATCTATACAGTCTTTATAGAGAATCCTAAAAGCCAAGTATCCTTCATAGAACCCTGATATACATATGACTCACGGACCAGTCGTAAATTACTCATAGAGAAGTCATAAATTACGTATAGATGAGTCATAAATGATTCATGGACGAATCATAAATGACTCATAGGTGAGTAAAAAGTAACTACACAGTAAAAAATGGAAGACTACTTTTTTTAAATTTAATACCAAATAGTATTATTTTAAGACCCTGAAAAAGTTTGGAAATTAAATTTGGACTAATGGTTTTAAAATAATACCAAAATAATACTAAATCGCTCTCTCTCTCTCAATTTTGGCAATTAAATTAGTCCAAATGGTCTTAAAATAATACCAAAATAATACTCTTTCTCTCAATTAAACGGAAAATGGTATTAATTTAATACTTTTCGGCGTTGTTATATATAAACACCAAATTGGTATTAAATTTAGAATTTTCTTTTTACTGTGTAATAGGCAAGTCAAAAATGATTTATAGGCGAGTCTTATATAACTGATGTAAGGGTAGTATATGACTCACGTAAGAGGTAAATATTACTCCTATAAAAGTCGTATATGACTCCCTTTACTTTCCTTTCCTTTGTTTTGCTTTCCTTTCCTTGCCTTTCCTTTCCTTTGCTTTCCTTTCCTTTCCTTTCCTTTCCTTTCCTTTCGTTTCGTTTCGTTTCGTTTCGTTTCGTTTCGTTTCGTTTCGTTTCGTTTCGTTTCGTTTCCTTTCCTTTCCTTTCCTTTCCTTTCCTTTCCTTTCCTTTCCTTTCCTTTCCTTTCCTTTCCTTTCCTTTCCTTTCCTTTCCTTTCCTTTCCTTTCCTTTCCTTTCCTTTCCTTTCCTTTCCTTTCCTTTCCTTTCCTTTCCTTTCCTTTCCTTTCCTTTCCTTTCCTTTCCTTTATTTCGATTTCCTTTCATTTCCTTTTATTTCATTTCCCTTCCTTTGTCTTTATTTTATTTCACTTCCTTTCCTTTTCTTTCCCTAGCCTTCTCTTCCTATGATTTTATTTTGGTATCCCTTCCTTTAATTTCCTTTCATTTAATTTCCATTTTTTTCTTTTCATTTCCTCTTCCTCCCTTCCCTACCCTTCCCGGTCATTTCCTTTACTTTGCCTTCCTTTCCTTTTCTCTCCCTTTCCTTTTCCTTATTTTCCTTTCCTTACCTTACTTATCCTTTCCTTTCCGTTCCCTTCCTTTATTTTCCACTACTTTCCTTTTTATACCTGTCATGAAAATGAAATGGTATTATAACTTTGGTCCGATGTTTGTAAGTATGAGGAGAAAAATCAATAAGTATATCGAAATGATCAGGATGACGAGCTGAATTCCGTTAGCCATGCACTTCTGTTCGTCTGGCATGCGGCCACCATTTTCTAATATAGAAATCATTTGTCGGAAAGAGCAAGATCGGACAGATATTACATATGGCTCCCATACAGTACATTGTTCAGATAAACGGATTTTGGGCTATAACTCCTATAATTAAACAGATAGGAGCGTGGAATTTCGTAAGTAGCGCTATTTTTGTGTGTGCAATATCGCTGTTAAAAGTCATTAAGATGAGATTGATTTTTCGCATAGCCTCCATGCAATCGATTGTTCCGATAAACTGATTTTGGTATATAACTCCTGTAATTAGACAGGTAGGAACGTCAAATTTCGTAGCTATTGCCATTTTAGAATGTGGAATGTCGATGCTTTGACGATAAACAAAGCACCAGCAAACATATCATATAACTCCTGTAAATAGACAGGTAGGAACGTGATATTTCGTAGCTATTGTCCTTTTAGAATGTGGAATACTGATGCTTTGAGTATTAAGACACGATAAACAAAGCGCCAGCAAACATATCAGCAACCAGTTAAGCAAGCTTTTCTCACACAACATCACAACTCATAAGGCGCGTAACTTAGAAGAGCAACATGCACAGGCCCGTAACTTTTTTTGGATATACCCCCAGCGCAAAGATGTTTACATAATAGAAACAGTTTCAGGGAATATGCTATTACGTCCCAGCTAGCGTTTTACGTTTAAGTTAAGCGGGCCGTATCTCCGACAAAGTTCACAGTACAAGCTAGAAACGCAGAGGGTATGCTTCGAATGTGTGTGCCGAAGCATTAACATTTGTTTACATATTATGACCGAACATACTTAGTTTTGATGACTTTAATTGTTGCTGGCTTTGTTTAATATTTATGCGATTTTTGTATAATTCATTATAATAACAAAACACGAAAGCCAGTCGAGGCAAAAGGCCAAAAGGCAAATTTTTAAATATATGGAAATGCATCATGTTTTAAAATCAGAAAACGGCATTACATTCAACTTTTAACCACATATTTACATTTTGTTTAACATATTTTGTTTGGTGAAACGATGTGCAGAGAGAAAGAGTCAAAGTTAGAGGAATTTGGAGGGATTAAAAGGAGATCACTACAGCAACAAAGTACTTATGATTATATTGCAACTATTATTAAAGTATGCATAATTTTACGCGTGTGTATATGTGGCTTTTTAAATAACAGTAAATGCTGCTACCTTGTTGAATGCAACGTTCAGTAATTAAAATTTTAAATGATTAACTGTATCACGGCACAAGGACAAACACGTGCTGCAAAAGCTACATACATTGAATCACAAAAGCCATATGTACGCTTATGTATGTATGTATTTATGCAAATGCTGTCACGTTACTATCTATAAACATAATATATGTAAATAAATGTAACTAACTACACTTGCGTAGCTTGGCGCATAAGCATTAGCGCCCACACATACAAAGGTAGATTTACATCATCATAACATTAAACTGATGCAATTAGTCCAAAGTAACGGTAAGCTTATTACGAATGTATGTACATATGTAGTACTGTACCCAGTAGGAAAATGTAATGAAATAAAACAAAACAAATGAAATAAAAAAAGAACGTGTGGCACTCGTGGACTGCCGTGGTAAAAGTTAAAGTTAAAATTAAAGTTAAAGTTAAAGTTAAAGTTAAAGTTAAAGTTAAAGTTAAAGTTAAAGTTAAAGTTAAAGTTAAAGTTAAAGTTAAAGTTAAAGTTAAAGTTAAAGTTAAAGTTAAAGTTAAAGTTAAAGTTAAAGTTAAAGTTAAAGTTAAAGTTAAAGTTAAAGTTAAAGTTAAAGTTAAAGTTAAAGTTAAAGTTAAAGTTAAAGTTAAAGTTAAAGTTAAAGTTAAAGTTAAAGTTAAAGTTAAAGTTAAAGTTAAAGTTAAAGTTAAAGTTAAAGTTAAAGTTAAAGTTAAAGTTAAAGTTAAAGTTAAAGTTAAAGTTAAAGTTAAAGTTAAAGTTAAAGTTAAAGTTAAAGTTAAAGTTAAAGTTAAAGTTAAAGTTAAAGTTAAAGTTAAAGTTAAAGTTAAAGTTAAAGTTAAAGTTAAAGTTAAAGTTAAAGTTAAAGTTAAAGTTAAAGTTAAAGTTAAAGTTAAAGTTAAAGTTAAAGTTAAAGTTAAAGTTAAAGTTAAAGTTAAAGTTAAAGTTAAAGTTAAAGTTAAAGTTAAAGTTAAAGTTAAAGTTAAAGTTAAAGTTAAAGTTAAAGTTAAAGTTAAAGTTAAAGTTAAAGTTAAAGTTAAAGTTAAAGTTAAAGTTAAAGTTAAAGTTAAAGTTAAAGTTAAAGTTAAAGTTAAAGTTAAAGTTAAAGTTAAAGTTAAAGTTAAAGTTAAAGTTAAAGTTAAAGTTAAAGTTAAAGTTAAAGTTAAAGTTAAAGTTAAAGTTAAAGTTAAAGTTAAAGTTAAAGTTAAAGTTAAAGTTAAAGTTAAAGTTAAAGTTAAAGTTAAAGTTAAAGTTAAAGTTAAAGTTAAAGTTAAAGTTAAAGTTAAAGTTAAAGTTAAAGTTAAAGTTAAAGTTAAAGTTAAAGTTAAAGTTAAAGTTAAAGTTAAAGTTAAAGTTAAAGTTAAAGTTAAAGTTAAAGTTAAAGTTAAAGTTAAAGTTAAAGTTAAAGTTAAAGTTAAAGTTAAAGTTAAAGTTAAAGTTAAAGTTAAAGTTAAAGTTAAAGTTAAAGTTAAAGTTAAAGTTAAAGTTAAAGTTAAAGTTAAAGTTAAAGTTAAAGTTAAAGTTAAAGTTAAAGTTAAAGTTAAAGTTAAAGTTAAAGTTAAAGTTAAAGTTAAAGTTAAAGTTAAAGTTAAAGTTAAAGTTAAAGTTAAAGTTAAAGTTAAAGTTAAAGTTAAAGTTAAAGTTAAAGTTAAAGTTAAAGTTAAAGTTAAAGTTAAAGTTAAAGTTAAAGTTAAAGTTAAAGTTAAAGTTAAAGTTAAAGTTAAAGTTAAAGTTAAAGTTAAAGTTAAAGTTAAAGTTAAAGTTAAAGTTAAAGTTAAAGTTAAAGTTAAAGTTAAAGTTAAAGTTAAAGTTAAAGTTAAAGTTAAAGTTAAAGCTAAAGTTAAAGTTAAAGTTAAAGTTAAAGTTAAAGTTAAAGCTAAAGTTAAAGTTAAAGTTAAAGTTAAAGTTAAAGTTAAAGTTAAAGTTAAAGTTAAAGTTAAAGTTAAAGTTAAAGTTAAAGTTAACTTTAACATTAACTTTATGATAGAGATCCAATTTTATGTGTTCGGCCTGTTGCTTACACCTTTCGAACCTTTTCGGACCTTTTCGGACCTTTTCGAACCTTTTCGAACCTTTTCGAACTTTTTTTTTAACAAATATCGGTTCCGTTTTTTTTTATTTAGGTGCCTAGCCGCGATAAAATCTATGCAATAGCTTAAAAGAAATATGTATAAGAAAAAGGAATGAAATAAAATGAAATGAAAAAAAAAAAAAATTAAATAAATAAATAAAATGACAAAATAATATAAATGAACATAAAAAAATTAATTAAAAGAAAATTTATTAAAACTAAGTAGAATAAAATACAATAAAAAAAACTTAAGTAATATAATATAGAATAAAATAAACTAACATAAACAAAAAAAAGAAAGTAAATAAAATTAAAAAAATTACAATTTAGCAAAATATTTTCTTGAAGCTGGAATGCTGTTTTAAACTGATTAGACGCTGTTGCTCCAACATCTGATTCCCTGATGACGATCTCCGTTGGAGATTGAAATATATTGGAAATTAAATAAAAACAAACGTGTTTTAATGCACCGGACCTAGAGCCAGCTTCAAGAAAATATTTAAAAAAAAAAATTTATATATAAAATTAAAAAAAATGAAAACAAATTAATTAAAGAAAAATAAAATAAATAAAAACATCAAGATTAAAGAAAACAAAATAAAATAAAATAAAGTAGAATTAAATAATTATTAAGTACAATAAAAAATAAACTAAAATAAAATAAAATAATTTAGTATAAAATAAAATAAACTAATACAAAAAAAAAAATAAAGAAACAAAAATAAAGTAAAAAAATTACGCAAAAAAAATAAGCAAAATAAAACAAATTAAATTTAAATAAAATAAAAGCAAAATACAATGAAAAAATTAAAAACGAACCAAGGTAAATTAATATAGAATAAAATAAAATAAATATGAAAATGTGTTTTTTGAGAAAAATTTACCCACGCGCTGCAGGAACCAGACAAGCCGACTTATGTTTCCATGAAACTGGAATTACATCTCTTCGTAGACTTTTCTTCCCGGCGTTGTGAGAGTCGTTTGCTAGCAACATGAATGTGTAGCAAAATTGTTACGTATACGCCCTGGTGTCTGTCGTTAGGTGCAACACATTCATGTTTCTGACAAAACAAAAATTTTAAAAAATTTAAAAATTCAGTTTTTAAACATTTTTGTTGAATGTGCTACACATTCATGTTTCTGGCACAATACAATTTTAAAAACTTTTCTTTTGAAATTTTTAAAAGATGAATGTGCCGAATCTCGAGGAATTTGAGGAGTATTAACGTAAAACCTATATCAGTGGAAGGAGTATAATGAGAATATAACCTGCAAAATACATTTATGTCAAAAACAAAAATTTTAAATTTGGCGAGAGGAATAAACTTTCAAATACGATTTCCTGAAATTTTAATTTTAGCACCTTCATGCTTCTGGCAAGCGAGCGACGATATGAAAAAAATATGCATCCAAAACCCACTACGCTGAGTAGATGCTCGATTTTCAGGCATAAGGCCCATCATTTTCCCTGCTGGGATTTTGTAATATATGTACATATAATCTGTAGGGAGCGCACGAGATTCAAAAATGTAAACGCATTTGACTAGGTAAAAGTGCAGGAAGAGGTCAGAGAAAAACATCCACGCAATGAAACCCACACATGTATTCCTTTGTTGATACAAATAAGTGGAAAAGCTGAAATTTTTGATTCACTCTGCATTATAGGTATACCCAGCTGATGAATTAAATTTAAAGCTAGTTTTCTTTCACGTCTGGAATGATAGGGCCATTACGTTCCGCTTAAACTGAGATTAAACAACAAAACAAGCGTTCATCTACGCACTAGCCGAGAGGTAAAGCGAGAGGTAAAGCGACCCCAAAAAATACTTTTTATATTAGTACGAGTGCTACCCCAGTTGCGATAACTTAATGGCTTAAGGTTGAGTACTGATTGGTGGATTTATCACTCCTTCTCATACTTTAAATTAGGGTACCAATGTTTTATATAACACTGCAGGCTCGTTAACATTACACAGCATTCTGCGCTTAACACAACTGGGTATACAAAATAAAGGCGAAATCAAAGTACATAGGTGTATAACAACAGCAAACGCAATTGCAACAATAATAATAATAATAATCATAATTTAATTTGTTCATAAATTGCAAATATTAAATGCAATTGTATGTCCTCTGGCACATATATACAAACATACATGCATAAATATTTCAGGCAGCTCGACTCTAAACATGTGTTTGGCCTCATGTTTAACGCCAAACTATCACAACTACTCTTTATTTTATATGTGTTTTTGATATTATTATGAGTATTTAGTATGTGTGTGTGTATGCATCAGAAAAGTTTTTTTTTCTCGGGATTTACGATATCCTCGGATTTATATATTTATTTTGTTTTATATTATTTTATTTAATCCATTTTATTTTACTTTGAACTTATTTTATTTTATTTACTTCATTTTATTTTATATATTTTTTCTTTTATATAATTAAATTTTATTTCTTGTGTTTACATTATGTATTTTACTATTTTTCATTCTATTTTATTAATTCGATGTTATTGCGCAACTAGAACACTGTATCCTGGGATTGCCATCCCTAGTATGTACGAATATGCTGTAACTGTTATTTCACATTTAAATAGTTTCATTCATAATAAAAAAGAGCATGTGCGAGAGTATATGTATTAGACGGGGCCAAAAATTCAAAATTTCGTTTTTTTCAAAAATTATATTGATTTTCTTTTTAAGAAGGGTGAAAAAATTACTGTAATTTTTTCAGATTTAAATTAAAGTCTAGAGGTCTATCATCGATAGTTCAGATTTTACAGACTTAACTTCCAATTTGGTATAAAATCGACAAATCATTGTTGAAAAACACCATTTACAAAAGCTGCCTCGACTGAAATTTTCTCAGACTAGCCGTTTTCTAGTATTCTAGCCTCTAACAGTGGCAAGTTTTTTGGATTTCACGATTTTTGTTTGAAAATTCGCCAAACATGAAAAAATCAACATCGAATAATGGTAAATACATATTCTTAAGGGAAATTGGCTGCTGAATCCGAATTCGACATCAGAATTTTTTTTTTTTTTTTTTTTCTTTATTGATAACAAGATTTGGAATTCTACAGATTTTCTAAAAAAAAACTTGTTTTTGTACGAGAAGATAGCTTAATTTCATTTACACATTTTTGCCATCAATTGTTGTATGAGTTAATAGTAAGATAAAAAAAAAAAGAAATTAAAAAATAAAATAAAGATATGTACATAAATTTATGCAACATAGGTAAATAAAAAATGATAATAATACAATGATACTCATTACAGAGAATTTGCCATAGAAAAGTTACATATTAAAGTTAAAATTGATGAGAAGTAACTGTTTGACTTGTGTTTTAAAGCTTATTAAACAATTTTACACCATGATGTCTTAAGGATTTCGCACATCTTTCCGTTCGAAAGAATCGTGGTCTGATATTTGACCTAGCTCGTAGCGTGTATTCGAGGGTTGGTTCCTCAGGGATATATAAGTTATGTTTTATTAAATTATTTTTAACTTTATAAAATGTTTCTAAGGTTTGTAGTATGGCATATTTACGAAAATCCAGTCTATTTTGACATAAAAGCTCGCAAATGCAAGATATTTTTAATGACTATATTTTGTATTCTTTGGATTTCATTTGTTAGTTGCTCCGAACAGTTATTCCATATAGGGTTCAAATAATGTATTTTAGACATGAACAGAGAGTTGTATAAAAGCCATAATTGTTTTTGTGGAATCACTTTACGATTTCTATAGATCGCGAAATTTAGTGGTAATAATTTCATTTTCATTCTATTTATGTGTTCTCGCCAGTTTAGATTTTCGTCGAACCAAATGCCAAGGTATTTTAAAGTATCTACCCGCGAAATAAAACTACCATCGAGATGAACTCCTTTCAAATCACGAATACTAGGAATATCTTTATAGTTGTTAAAAATTATAAAGTTGGTTTTGGTTAGATTCATTTTCAATAGGTTTCGTTCGAACCACTGGGATATTATCTTAAGGTCCTCTTGTATATTCAGTAAAAGTTCGTCAAGACTATTAGCAGCATACAGGAATGTTCCATCATTAGCATAGAATTGCGACATTCCCTTTAGATTAAGCTTTAAAATGTTGTTAATATATATTAAAAACAAAGTGGCTGCCAATTTGGATCCTTGTGGAACACCTGCTTTAATAGTTTTTATTGAGCTTTTACAGTTTTTAATTTGAACATATTGTTTTCTGCCTATGAGAAAACTTTCAAAGAGTTTGATTGCCACACCATCAATCCCCAGCTCCCCTAGCTTATCTATCATAATGGAAAGATTCACTGAGTCAAAGGCTTTGCTGAGATCGATTGCCAACATAGCAACATACTTTTTTTTATCTAAATTTTCGTAGATAAACTCTGTACAATTGATACAAGCAGATAGCGTGCTAGATTTTTCCGTAAACCCAAACTGGGTTTCGCCAATTATTTCATTGGTTTTAATAAATTCTTTTAATCTTGTTAACAGTATATTTTCAAATGTCTTATCAATCGTACTCAATTTCGTTATCGGCCTATAGTTTGAATTCAACAACGGGCCCGAGGTTCGGCTCTAACCTTGCAAAAAAGTCCAATATTATTTTGTGATCCTGATCACGGATTTGGATTTAGCTCGCCAAAATGCATGAAAAATAATGTATTGAGTTCTCAGATCCGTCAACTTTTTGTTTTTTTGTGGCTAAGCCATTTGAAGACTGTAAAACTACACCCTCGCAGAGAAAGCATATATTGAGCAAAAATATGTTTGAACGTATATGAGAAATGTATAATATTAATAAAAAAAATTGAGTAAAATATTGGACCAAAAACACCAAAAAAAAAGACGGAAATATGATTTTTTTTTAATTTAATACTAAATAAGTTTTGAAAAAAGTAACTTTACAAAAAAAGTTGTTTAACCTTTTTTGTAGCCCACTCAATTTCCTTTAAAAATCTGTATCTATCTTTGCTGTACATGGTTATTTGCATTTTTGCCAATTTTTGAAAGAAAAAATTAACAGTAATTTTTTTCATCTTTCTTAAAAAGAAAATCAATATAATTTTTGAAAAAAAAAGAAATTTTGAATTTTTGACCCAGTCTAATATGTTTGTATGTGGTATATGCAAATAAATATTATTATTAAGTATTGTTCAAATTTATTATTTGTTTTTTTTTTTTTTCAACAATTTTATATCTATTTTTTTCACTTTCGTTAATTCAGTAAATTTTCGAAAAGCCATTTGTTGCTGCTTGACGGCCTTTAATTGAAATTATTTTAAATTGCTTAATTATAGAATTTGTTTCGATGGTGGTGATTACATTTGCAAACGAGTCCTATGCGCTTTTGGGTAAATGAGTCGGACGAAATCGAAGGGCAATACATATATATTATGTATGAATGTAACTGTTGCTGGCTGAATATATTTAAATATACATATTTCCAAAAATACGTACATTTGTGGTTTCATTAACATTTTTAATTGACAACAAATGCATTAAAGGAAAGCAGCGACGCTTGGAGTCATAAAAGAGTTATGATAAAGTTCCTCTGCTTTGTTCTTCTGACATGAGCGTAAATTTAAATAAAATAAAATGAAAGTAATAAAATAAAATAAAAAAAAATTAAATAAAAAATATAAAATAAAATATAATAAAATAAAAAAAAACTAAAAAAAAAAATTTAATAAAAAAATATTAAATAAAATGAAATAAAATAAAATAAAATAAAATAAAATAAAATAAAATAAAATAAAATAAAATAAAATAAAATAAAATAAAATAAAATAAAATAAAATAAAATAAAATAAAATAAAATAAAATAAAATAAAATAAAATAAAATAAAATAAAATAAAATAAAATAAAATAAAATAAAATAAAATAAAAGAAAATAAAATAAAATAAAATAAAATAAAATAAAATAAAAGAAAATAAAATAAAATAAAATAAAATAAAATAAAATAAAATAAAATAACATAAAATAAAATAAAATAAAATAAAATAAAATAAAATAAAATAAAATAAAATAAAATAAAATAATATAAAATAAAATAAAATAAAATAAAATAAAATAAAATAAAATAAAATAAAATAAAATAAAATAAAATAAAATAAAATAAAATGAACTAAAATAAAATAAAATAAAATAAAAAAATAAAATAAAACAAAATAAAATAAAATAAAATAAAATAAAATAAAATAAAATAAAATAAAATAAAATAAAATAAAAAAAAAAAATATAATAAAATAAAATCTTTGTTGCTTTTGACTTGTAGTCTATTGCTGTAAATACCGACGGTATTGTGAAGCAATTTTCGGGATTGTATGAAAATGTGTTTTTTGAGAAAAATTTACCCACGCGCTGCAGGAACCAGACAAGCCGACATATGTTTCGATGATACTGGAATTACATCTCTTCATGGACTTTTCTTCCCGGCATTGTGAGAGTCGAACTCACCTTCTAGCATACAAGTCACTACAGTGTTGTGAGTTCGACTCTCACAATGCCGGGAAGAAAAGCCCATGAAGAGATGTAATTCCAGTATCATCGAAACATATGTCGGCTTGTCTGGTTCCTGCAGCGCGTGGGTAAATTTGTCTCAAAAAACACATTTTCATACAATCCCGAAAATTGCTTCACAATACCGTCGGTATTTACAGCAATAGACTACAAGTCAAAAGCAACAAAGAGCTTAAATGTTATAAATGAAAAAATATTCGTGAGAAAATTCTTTCATAGGTTTCACACCATGCCCTAAAATTCGCAAATCTTTCATATAAGTTAGCATTGAAATTACAGAAAATGTTCTATATGGAAGTATAAATATATGCATAAATAGACACTGAGAAGGGTTTACCTTCAAGCTGGTTAGTGGCCTAAGGTGTTAGACCTTCTAGCATACAAGTCACTACAGTGTTGTGAGTTCGACTCTCACAATGCCGGGAAGAGAAGTCCATGAAGAGATGTAATTCCAGTATCATCGAAACATATGTCGGCTTGTCTGGTTCCTGCAGCGCGTGGGTAAATTTTTCTCAAAAAACACATTTTCATACAATCCCGAAAATTGCTTCACAATACCGTCGGTATTTACAGCAATGGACTACAAGTCAAAAGCAACAAAGAGTTTAAATGTTATAAATGAAAAAATATTCGTGCATTAAGCATAGAAAATTCTTTCATAGGTTTCACACCATGTCCTAAAATTCGCAAATCTTTCATATAAGTTAGCATTGAAATTACAGAAAATGTTCTATATGGTAGTATAAATATATGCATAAATGGACACTGAGAAGGGTTTACCTTCAAGCTGGGTAGTGGCCTAAGGTGTTAGACCTTCTAGCATACAAGTCACTACAGTGTTGTGAGTTCGACTCTCACAATGCCGGGAAGAAAAGTCCATGAAGAGATGTAATTCCAGTATCATCGAAACATATGTCGGCTTGTCTGGTTCCTGCAGCGCGTGGGTAAATTTGTCTCAAAAAACACATTTTCATACAATCCCGAAAATTGCTTCACAATACCGTCGGTATTTACAGCAATAGACTACAAGTCAAAAGCAACAACGAGTTTAAATGTTAGAAATGAAAAAATATTCGTGCATTAAACATAGAAAATTCTTTCATAGGTTTCACACCATGTCCTAAAATTCGCAAATATTTCATATAAGTTAGCATTGAAATTACAGAAAATGTTCTATATGGAAGTATAAAAATATGCATAAATAGACACTGAGAAGGGTTTACCTTCAAGCTGGTTAGTGGCCTAAGGTGTTAGACCTTCTAGCATACAAGTCACTACAGTGTGGTGAGTTCGACTCTCACAATGCCGGGAAGAGAAGTCCATGAAGAGATGTAATTCCAGTATCATCGAAACATATGTCGTCTTTTTTCTCAAAAAACACATTTTCATACAATCCCGAAAATTGCTTAACAATACCGTCGGTATTTACAGCAATAGACTACAAGTCAAAAGCAACAAAGAGTTTAAAAGTTATAAATGAAAAAATATTCGTGCATTAAGCATAGAAAATTCTTTCATAGGTTTCACACCATGTCCTAAAATTCGCAAATCTTTCATATAAGTTAGCATTGAAATTACAGAAAATGTTCTATATGGTAGTATAAATATATGCATAAATGGACACTGAGAAGGGTTTACCTTCAAGCTGGGTAGTGGCCTAAGGTGTTAGACCTTCTAGCTTACAAGTCACTACAGTGTTGTGAGTTCGACTCTCACAATGCCGGGAAGAAAAGTCCATGAAGAGATGTAATTCCAGTATCATCGAAACATATGTCGGCTTGTCTGGTTCCTGCAGCGCGTGGGTAAATTTTTCTCATAAAATAAAAAAAAATAAAAAAAAATAAAAATAAAAAAAAATAAAAAAAATAAAATAAACAAAATAAAAAAAAATAAAAAAAAAAAAAAATAAAATAAATGGCGGTCGATTGATGTCGCTCTAGTTGTCGATAAGGTAGTATAAAAAACAAACAACAAATAAAATGAATACATACTAAGTGAACATGATGGATATAAGCTGGCAATAATCTCAACGCAGCTTGGTGTAAGAGGTACACACTGCGGGCTTAGAAATTCCTAATCCCCTTGGTTCTTGGTTCGATGACCAACAAAAGGTGATGAAAAATTTCTAAACACAAAGCCATTTGATAAGTGCCCTTGAGCAAGGCCGAAATTACGTAATCATGGTAGCTTGTAATTGTTGTTACTTTTCCATCTTGTTCACTAATAATAAAAACAAAGAATAATTTAAGAAAAATTATTCCCAAACGGTCAAAAGTCCACCAAAGTTTCAAAGATTCTCAAATTAATGACCAAAAACTCATAACATACATACATAAATAAAATAAATTTAAAAAAACAAAATAAAATAAAAAAAAGCTAAATAAACAAAAACAATAAAAAAAATAAAACAAAATGAAATGTGATGAAAAGAAAAAAAATAAAATAAAATAAGAAAATAAAAAAATAAATATAAAAAAGAACATAAAAAAGAAAATAATAGTAAAAAAAAACAAAAAAATTTAAATGAAAAAATAATTATATAAAAAAAAATAAAATTTAAAACAAAATAAAATAAATTAAAATAATTAAAAAGTTAATCAATTAGTAGAAAATGTCATGGACTATTTGACCGATCGAATAATTTATTACTTAGGGGCCGTGCATATATGACGTCACGCTCTTTGAGGGGGGGAGGGGTCTGCGATTTGTGACGAAATGTGACATGGGGGGACGGGGGGAGTAGCACTTACGTGATGTCACGTTATTTTTTGCATGTTTTCTAGCGTGCAACGTCCATGAACGTTTTCAAATTTAGCACGTTTTCATTCTTTCGATTGGCAAATATTATTTAATAATTAATATATAAACATTCTAAATATGTATCAGATTTTATGTCAAATAAATATTGAATTTATATTTATTAAGGTTGTGATGTGACATTCGAGGGGGAGGGGGGAGGTCTGGCGTTTGTGACTGGGTGTGACATGGGGGGAGGGGGGGGGGGGTCAAAAACTACCAAAAATCGCGTGACGTCATATATGCACGACCCCTTATATGTTATTAACGAACAAACTGAGCAACAGCTCACAAACAATACTAGCTACCGCGATTGCCATTTCGTTCTTTAAATAAAATAATTGAAAATATGTAAGAATTTTATGAGCTTTAGACCGTGATAATAATTTTTATTGAAAAATTCATATAATTATTAGGTTTTTGTTTGAAGAAAAACTGAATGAAAAGTCACAAACAATATTACACATTATAGTACTATTTCAAGCTGGCGGAAGTTATCAAAGGGCCAATTTTTAATACTAGAAGTCTATTGCATCCGAGCGGGTTTTGATATCGGTAGCTTCAACTTTTAATCACAGTCATCTGACCACTAGGCTATTGCTGTGTCTGTTTGTAATTGGCTTAACTGCAGTTTTTCTTCGCTTTTTTTGTTTTTGTTGTTATTCCTTGGCCACAGCCTTCTAGCAAAGAAACAATCTGTCTCCAACTTTTTAGGGAGGAACTTTTTTTTTAATAGAAATAAAATAAAATAAAATACTAAAGTAAAATAATGTCATTGAGACATAAAATAAAATTATATAAAACAAAATTTAGTAAAGAAAAAAAAAAAAAATATATATATATGTATATATAGGTTAGGTTAGGTAGAAGTGGCTGCCGCAAAGGCACACCTAGGCCAGTATTAAAAGGCCCGTTGTGATACCATCAACACTAGGAAAGTCAGTCCCGGGACCCGGCCATATGGAAAATCCCAGTGCTATTGGGACTCTCCACATAGCAGAATCCCGGGGCTGACACTCCTAAAACCGACACCGTTACACCTCCTCGAAACCATTTATATATATATAAAAGTATAATACAATTAAACATAATAACATAAAATAAATAAAAAAATTAAAAAATCTGAAAAATGAAATAAAATAATATGAATTAAAATAATAAAAAAGAGTATAAAAACATAAAAGGAATATAACAAAAAACGAAATTAAATAAAATAAAAACAATAAATAAATTGAAGTAAAATAGAGAGAAAACAAAGAAAAAAGTAAAACCACCGATTAGTAATTTGAGGACCCAAAACTTGAGGGTTATTAATTTTAGTCCCATTTGCGATGCCGAAGTCGTTAATTAAGTTGTATAAGGATCCCTTCAACAAACTTATTTCGCTCCAACAATCTAGCTAAGAGGTTTCCTATAAAATTAAAGTAAAGACATGCCCCCTTGAAATGCTGTTGCATGTTGTGCCAATAACAGTCTCTTGTGTACCATGTACTTGAAAAATCAGAAATCATTTACACATTCCCCTCCCCCTCTTCCATTCTTCCATAGCAAACAAAAAATAATGGCCAAACGCAAAAAACGCTACATTTCGAGTGAATGCTTTTAGTTCGCTCATTTGTAATGTCCCTTGATCATCATTAAAGCAATTAATTATAAAGTAACGATTTAAGCAACCCTTTCGTAAGAAGATGTTAAAGAACAAAATATAAAAAGAGATGTTAAGTAGTCATGTAAATATAGAACTTCAAACCAATATTTTACTTTCAAACCAATTTGAACATATCCTTTCCGTTAAAGCGACAAAAACTTGAGAGATAAATCTCGACTATCCAATGCCAACTTAAATAACTGTAACAAGTTTTCATAATAAAATTGTTATGTTCTCTTTTACAAGGTTCATAACTCCCACTGGAGTTACCTAATTTCAAACTATAAACATGCACTTGATAATAGCTGAACGAGTATTGGATTTATGAAGGACTCGAAGCGTGGTGAAAAGAATGATACGATTGGCTGAGAGAGAGAGAGAGAGCGGGAATTTAGAGCGCAAAATCCAACACAAGGGAAATAGCAACCACGTGTTTATAGCAGAAGTTCAACAATGGTAGGGGAATTCACGAATGGGAAAAGAGAGTATCGAATTTCTCCTTATTTCGGACATACACACTTATTACATAAGTAGTGTGGTGGGTTACTTAATTTTATCTACATTTTTATCAGAAGCATTATCTGTTGTCTTTGTTTGCGAAATGTTAAGCGCAATCTCATTGTATATTTGGAATTATCAACAAAAATTATTATCATCAAAACCATCCTCTACAGGATAATCATGTTAGGACCAGCAGACGGCCTCGTTGTAGATTTTCGAATGTTTTTTTTTTATAGCGAATTTTATCAGAGTAGTAGCAATTCCCGACCAAAGGGGTCCAGACAAATTTGCCGTTAGGAGGTTTCCTTCCTTATAAAATGCTTTCAAGCTGTCTCGTGTGAGAAGATTTGAGCCTGCAAGAGTTTCTTGAGAATTTTTTGACCAATTCAAAAAACCGGAGCAGGTATAGGTATCTCCGTGGTCATTCTATTATGATTTTTTGATAAATATTTTAAAGTGGCACCGCCCGCTATTAAGAGACAGATTTTTGAAAGTTCGACTGGTCGTAAATTTAAACTGATTACGGTAGATCGATGAAATTTGGTAGTATACCTGATGAAATCGGATAAAATCTCCCTCCAGCCACGCCCACTTTCGATATCGAAAATTTCAAAAATCACCGGTGCCACGCCCACATGTACGCTTATTTCGAACTTAGACTATTTTTCTGGTTTTTATTTTCATTTTGTTCTATTTTATTTTATTTTTATTTTATTTTATTTTATTTTATTTTATTTTATTTTATTTTATTTTATTTTATTTTATTTTATTTTATTTTATTTTATTTTTTTAATTTAATTTAATTTAATTTTATTTTATTTTATTTTATTTTATTTTATTTTATTTTATTTTATTTTATTTTATTTTATTTTATTTTCATTTATTTTATTTTATTTTATTTTATTTTAATTTATTTTATTTTATTTTATTTTATTTTATTTTATTTTATTTCATTTTATTTTATTTATTTTATTTTATTTTATTTTATTTTATTTTATTTTATTTTATTTTATTTTATTTTATTTTATTTTATTTTATTTTATTTTATTTTATTTTATTTTATTTTATTTTATTTTATTTTATTTTATTTTATTTTATTTTATTTTATTTTATTTTATTTTATTTTATTTTATTTTATTTTATTTTATTTTATTTTATTTTATTTTATTTTATTTTATTTTATTTTATTTTATTTTATTTTATTTTATTTTATTTTATTTATTTATTTTGTTTTATTTTATTTTGTTTTATTTTATTTTAAAATATTAATTTTTTGTGAACTTTTTCTAACAAATTCTTCTTCTTCAAGTAACTGACTTCAAGCCGGCAAGAAGAAGAATTTATTTTATTTTATTTTATTTTATTTTATTTTATTTTATTTTATTTTATTTTATTTTATTTTATTTTATTTTATTTTATTTTATTTTATTTTATTTTATTTTATTTTATTTTATTTTATTTTATTTTATTTTATTTTATTTTATTTTATTTTATTTTATTTTATTTTATTTTATTTTATTTTATTTTATTTTATTTTATTTTATTTTATTTTATTTTATTTTATTTTATTTTATTTTATTTTATTTTATTTTATTTTATTTTATTTTGTTTTTTTTTTTATTTTATTTTATTTTACTTTGTTTTAATTCATTTAATTTATTGATAAAAATCCCCTTATGAATTTATTCACCATACTTAAAAAAATATACCGTTTTGCAATGTTAGACAGTTATTCAAGTTTCCCTTTTAAAAATTTTAGCTCTTTCTCCTTTACAGTATTCACCAAAATCACAACACTCTAATAGACTAGGATTTTCACCTACCCGTGACACCTATTTAAACTCAACACTACATTTAACAACCACAAATACACAGCCACAGCCACACGCACCCACATTTTTATTTACTTTGAGCCAGGTGAATTCTTTATGCAAATGCTTTTATAGCCATTAAAGCTACCTCTTAAATAGATGCCATCACACAGCCAACAAAAAAACAGCTCAACGGTTTTGTTTTTAGCTGTTTTTAGCACTGCCTATGTATTGTAGTTGTTTGTATTTTGTCAATTCGTCGTTTCTATCTCGTTTGTTTACTATTTGTTGTGTTGTTGTTCTCCCATTATTTGTCCTGTTGCTGCCTGCCACTGCTGCTTAAGCAGGGATTTACTGATGAAGAGAAGCTCTAACGTAATTGATGGCTTGGTTTGCATAAGCATTTTGTTTGCCCAAAAAAAGCAAAGCAAATCAAAATCGTTTCCTTGAGATTTTCGCTGATTTCTCTTTTACTGCTTTTATTTCCCACTCTTCCTTTGTCTGCTAAAATTACGCCATCTTTTTTTTTTTTTTTTATGTGTTTTTCATTATTGTTTTTCATTGTTTGGCTTACCTCCGAGTGGCTGTGTATGTGAATAGCGATCACTAATACAAAAAAACGACAAAGCACAAAGCTGTAGCATACATTTTGGCGTTTAGACATGTCACAGGTTGAAAGGTTTTTTTTACGTTCGTGTGTGGGTTGGTCGTTTGTTTTTTGCTTGTTTTGTATGCCGGCGAATTTGTTTACCTTGGGGCGTCACATTTCTAAAACCGCTTTAGTATTTATTGTTGTTATGTTGATTTTAGTCAATTTGTTATTCCAACTAAGCGCGCTAATTGGGCTCGTAGAATTTGTTTTTGTTATTGTTTTTCATTGTCCTCTGCGCATTTATATCACTAAATTGTTGTTAATTTGTTAATTTATGTACGCTGAGTTTGTTGACTCCCCAGCAAAGGTTATGAATGTTAGCAAAGGTGCTTTAAGTATTATGTAAGTGGTGGGTGTGAATATTCTATCCAAATTATCAGTTTAACAACCTCAAAATATGTGTCTGAATGGACTACTTAATTTGGCTTAGAGTAGTAAAAAAAAAGAGGTAATTTCAGAAATAAGCTCGAAAGTGGTGTAATGAGTAATAATTTCTAGCCCACACAATCCCTTTCAAAAAGACTTGAACTATTTTATTACTTAATGTCATATACACACCTAGAGTATTTGGCTGCTTATTTTAATTTTACCCTAATTTTGACCGTTATGCATCAAAAGGGTTAGGTTCAAGTGGCTGCCGCAGAGGCACACCTAGGCCAGTATTAAAAGGCCCGTTGTGATACCACCAACACTAGGAAAGTCAGTTCCGGGACCCTGCCATATGGGAAATCCCGGAATTAACGGAATTCTGCACATAGCAGAATCCCGGGACTGATTTTCCTATACCGACACCGTTACTCCTCCTCGAACCATTTAGATGACTTGATGAAGGCCATCAGGTCCTTTATGTCCAGCTCCGTGACCTGGCGTAGGCTGACCAGGAAGGGAACTCCCAAAAAGCGAATTCTCGCGCCACTTAAAGCCGGGCAGTTGCAGATGAGGTGCTCCACCGTTTCCTCCTCCTCATCATCCTTACAACCCCTACAGCATCGTCGGTAGGGCACACCAAGTCTTTCTGCGTGCCTACCAATGAGGCAGTGCCCAGTTAATATGCCTATTAATATGGAGATTTCTCTTCTCCTTAGGGCATAAATTTGTCTTTATCTTTTATGATCCCATTTCGGCCAGGTTTCTTTGGATATACGGCATCCTGGAGATTGCAGCCATCTTTCGTTGGCTTGGCGGAGTGTGTACTCCTTCAGCATAAGCTTGCATGTGGCAAACGGCATACCTAAGCGCTCTTTATCGCGAAGAACCTGCTTGGTCGTGCCCTGTCGTGCCCTGCCTCGCAAGTTCGTCTGCCCTACAATTTCCCTCAATGTCCCTATGCCCCGGGACCCATGTGAGGTTAACGCGATTCTGTTGGGCCATCTCTTGTAGAGATCGACGACAGCTGAGCGTCAGTTCACAGTTGTACGAGTAAGAGCCAAGGGATTTGATGGCCGCCTGGCTGTCGCTGAATATAAAAATGTCCTGCCTGATAGTGTGTTGGCCTATCCAAGCCGCGGCGTCCATGATTGCTGAAACTTCAGCCTGGAAGACACTGCAGTGATCAGGTAGTCTAAAGGAGAGCTCAAGGTTCAGATCCTTTGAATTAACCCCTCCCCCAACTCTGCCGTCTAACTTCGAGCCATCAGTATAAATTGAAGTGCCGCCATGAGTGACGGGACTCCGATCCGTGCCCTCCCATTCTTCCCTGCTGGGAAAGTTGATTTTAAAACCGCTATCTCCGACTGTTGTGGTCGCACAGCGATCTGTGCTCAGCGGAAGAAAGCTATAGGATCCCAAAATACAGGCGTGTCCAGTAGTGCTTGGGCCCCAACCGGACGTTTCCCTTAGACGCAGAGCCGATGCTGCTGCTACTCGGTGCCCTTCCAGATCGAGTGGAAAAATGCCAAGAATGGCCTGGAGTGCTTCATTGGGCGTTGTTCTTAACGCACCGCTTATGCATCAAAAACTATCATGACAAAGTCTTATGCAATTCGGACCACGACAACCCGTGTCGACTATTGGTTGAAGTTTTTAGATATTACATGGCTAAAACTTTGAGCCTAAATTTTAAACTAGACCAGTTTTCAAGAAAATTGGTTAAATGAAACGGGTTTCAATTTTAAACCAGAAATATTTGAAAGAAAAAATAATATACAACAAAATGTGGATATGTGGTTACTAAGTTAAACAGTAATCCGAATATAGGCTAAATTTAACTTGTTTTTAAAATTATACTTTCAGAATATGGAAGTGGGAATTTCCATGACAGATATTGATGAAAGCAGTAAAACCAACGTTTTGTTTTAAAGTTTCCAGTAGAGCTAAGTTGTTATACATATGGCCAAGTTCGCCAGAAACGAAACCTCAAAAAAAAACTTTTTGTTTAAATTTTGGGTGCTTTTGATTGTTTTGGGGTTACACACATGCCAAAGAATCCTATGCTCGAAGAAACGCACAACCTTTTACTTTCTTCGAAAATGTACGATAGCTTCTGCGGTGTTTCTAAATGAACAAAATTTTGAAAATTTACATTAGCTAACAAAAAAGTACGTTGCATTTCAGTAATATTATTTCTAATGCTTTATTTACCTTTTTCAGACGGATTTAGGTTAATTGAAAATAATTTGATAAAATATTTCGAGGAGACAAATGTTGTAAGCATCTTGGATCACAATGAATTCGACCGCATTTTTTCATGTAACGTAACAGTCCAAAATTCAAAATAGTTTTTTTGTGCAAAATCTAGCTCGTTAACAAACCTGAAAAATACAATTCTGTCTTTCTCCCCTGTACCGTGTTCTTTCTTTAGACATTTTTTGGATGTCTGATCCTAATACAACTAAAGTTTAGTTTATTTACGGTGAAATTCACAGCCAAGCTATAATTAATGCTTAAATGCGCTTTTTATCTAAACGCAAATCGCACGTGTAACGTAACAGTCTTTTTTTGTAACGTAACTGTCCGAGTAGTTATGTGTCTGAAAACCACAGACACATTTTTTTCAAAGTAATTTTTTTTCATTTATTACATACGAGTTTAACCTTTAAAACTGTATACTACATGGTGAAAATAATCTGACAGAAGAGCAGACTTTCTCAATAATGTGAAGCAACTTCCAAACCTACTTCCAAAATCTGTAACGTAACAGTCCATACAAAGTGGTCCATAACTCCTAAATAGAAGACCTACAAAAATTTTCATATCTATAAAAAATGTTACTTAAGATGTGCACTTTAAGATGCATATGTCAAAAATATTGAAAGTGTCCAAATCCATCCTCTTTTTGTAGTAGTTTGTATTGGAAAGTGAGTCCGATTGTAACGTCACAGTCCGCGATTTTGGCCATATATTGAACTATTAGCATTTTTCTGTATAAAATTAGTAGTTTCCAACCAATTTTAACAAACTCTTGTATTCTCCGTCTACCAAGGAAGTAAATAAATTATGTAAAGCAATCCCCCTCCCAAGCGGCATCAGAATACCCCTGGAGCGGGCAAACTAAGCTTTGCTGAGGTAACCAAGGACAGGATCCTTATAGGCGTCTTTGACCGAGGCAATGACCGTCTGGCCATCCCCAAGGACCGGTGGCGTTACGTGCGAAATGAACTCGGCAACATTCTTCTCAACGTTGCTCCGGAGTTTCCGGGTAGTTCGGCGCGAGTAACGGATGCGGGTTGGCACCAGGGTCAGATTAAATTACTCGCATGCGAGGATGCAAAAACCGTAGCACTGTACAAGGCAGCAGCTGCTAAACTGGGTGAAGTCTACAAGGGCGCAAAGATAGAGGTCGTCGACTGGAAGGACATTCCAGCACGTCCAAGGGCTAGGGCGTGGATTCCGGCCATCCCTGACGAACCCGAGAGAATTCTCGGGATGCTACGGCTAATGACTCCGTCCCTCCCAACGCATGACTGGAGTGTCAATATGGTCGGGGATGCGGTAGGGCCGACAGACAGGTGGTGTTCACCATGAATAAAGAGTCAATCGAGCCCCTCAAAAGGTGCAATGGCCTAGTACACTACAGCGTAGGCCAGATCGTTATCCACGTATATCGTGGTGATGCTCAGCGCGCTGCCTTCTCGGCTGTTCCGGGGGAACCGGAAAAGGAATTACCAGAAGAGGAAGTGGAGGATTCCGATGCGGAAAGCATGTTATCCGCCACGTCCCTTGGCGATAGTGCTGTGAACAACTCGGAGATGGAGGACAGCCTACAGGACGAGGAAGTCCTCGCCGTCACGGTGGTAGCAGCCAACGCTGAGCGATTAACATCTAACGCTACAGACAGCAGGACTCCTGCAACGCCATATCGGGAAGTTAATCGGAACAACTCGTCGTTGATAGGCAACCTCCGGGATGGGGCAAACCTCGACGATATGGGGACGGCAGGGAAGTCTGTGTGCTCTCATGTTGGTGGTGCTTTAGATTAATCTGCACAAATCTAAAGTGGCCTCGGCTGCTTTAAGTGCATGTGGTCCTCATCCCAGAACCCTGGGTTAATAGCTCGAGAATCTGCGGATTGGGGACTAAGGGCTTTAAGCTCATTCGAGCCAGCGAGGAGAGCAAAGTCAGAACGTGTATTTTGGTCAAGTCTGAGTTGAACTCCTTTCTCCTACCTAACTACACCAATGGTGATATTACCGCTATCAGTCTAACGGTCGACAGCACCCGCCTGACGGTGGCGTCGGTCTATATGCCCTACGACGCCGAAGAACCCCCACCACAAACGGAGGTGAAAGACCTGGTGTCAAATTTCTGCACGGGTAATCTTATTATTGGAGCGGACGCTAATGCTCCGATATCAATGCCAGGGGCGAGTCTCTGTTTGATTACCTCTTAACAACCAACCTGGTAATTTGCAACGTGGGTAATGAGCCTACTTTTATCACTAAGACCTGCAGGGAGGTCATAGATCTCACTATCTATAGTGAAGGCGCTTATGAGTGGGTCAGAAAATGGCGGGTTCTGGAAGAACATTCATTCTCCGACCACCGTTACATAGAAATGGTTTTAGACTTTATTGTAGAACAACCAATCATGAAGCGCAATCCACGTAACACTAATTGGCATTAACACAATGAAATATTAGAAACCGCTCTGCACAGCCTAGTATCTGTCATTGAGAAATCGCTGTGTGTAAAGGACTACTGTCTCGTGGCCTTGCTAGACATTGAGGGGGCTTTCAACAATATAAGCCCGGAGGCTATCAACTCCGCTCTAACTAATCTGGGCGTAGATAGACCTCTAACTGGTTTAATTGACCAACTTTTAAGGGGAAGAAAAATAGCTTCTTCACTTGGTACGGTTGAGTTATCACGCTATGTCACAAGGGGAACACCCCAGGGTAGTGTTCTTTCCCCGCTTTTATGGAACCTCACAGTCAACTCGTTGCTACGTGACACAAGCTGGGGCGGCTGGAAGATAGTGGCATACGCAGACGATTTAGCTATTGCATTCAGAGGCAAGTTCCCACAAACTCTGTGTGACCTGATGCAAGTAGCACTGCGAGAAGTTTCGACGTGGTCCTCTCGCTGCGGACTTAGTATCAACCCGGGGAAAGTGGAACTTGTCCTCTTCACCAACCGGTACAAAATACCGCCACTAAGCCTACCAGAACTAGATGGCACGCGCCTGGGCTTGTCGGATAAGGCCAAGTTTCTAGGCATAGTTCTGGACAGGAAATTGAATTGGAAGGAGAATGTTCTTCAGCGCCAGAAGAAAGCTTGCATCGCTCTTTACACATGCAAAAGAGCCATTGGCAAAAAATGGGGGCTCAGCCCTAGAGTATGCAGTTGGATTTACACGGCCATCATTCGCCCAATCATGCTGTATGGAGTCGTCGTAAGGTGGCCTGCGCTGAGCAAGGCAACATACCTGAATTTGTTGCGGAAAGTCCATAGATCCAATATGATCTGTATAAGCGGTGCGCTAAGGACAACGCCCAACGAAGCCCTCCAGGTCATTCTGGGCATTTTGCCACTTGATCTGGAAGGGTTTCGGTCAGCGGCGGCATCAGCTCTGCGCCTAAGAGAAACCTCCAGTTGGGGTGCGGGTACTATTGGACACTCCAGTATTGTGGAATCTTACAGCTTTCTCCCTCTAAGCACAGATCGTTGTGCGACCACTACAGTCGGGGATAGCTGTTTCAAAATAAACATTCCCAGCAGAGAAGACTGGGAGAGGACGGATTGGTGTCCCGGAACAAATGGTGGCACTTCCATATACACCGACGGCTGAAGTTGGGCGGCAGAGTTGGAGGAGGGGTTTATTCAAGGGATTTGGACCTTGAGCTCTCCTTCAGACTACCTGATCATTGTAGCGTCTGCCAGGCGGAAGTCTCGGCAATCCTGGACGCCGCGGCCTGGTTAAGCAAACGTGTTATCGGAGAAGATATCGCTATTTTCAGCGATAGCCAAGCGGCCATCAAATCCCTCGGTTCATACACGTTCTACTCTGAACTGACGCTCAGCTGTCGTCGATCTCTTCAGGAGATGGCCCAACAGAACCGCGTAAACCTTATATGGGTCCCGGGACATAGGGACATTGAGGGAAACTGTAAGGCAGACGAGCTTGCCAGGCAGGGCACGACCAAGCAGGTTCTTCAGGATAAAGAGCGCTTAGGTATGCCGTTTGCCACATGCAAACTAATGCTGAAGGAGCACACACTCCGTCAAGCCAACGAAAGGTGGCTGCAATCCCTAGGGTGTCGGATATCGAAACAAACCTGGCCAAAATGGGATCTTAAAAGGTCTAGACGCATTTATGCCCTAATTAGGAGGGAACTCTGCATATTGATAGGGGTATTAACCGGTCACTGCCTCATTGGTAGGCATGCAGAAAGGCTAGGTGTGCCCTACCGACGATGCTGCAAAGATGATGAGGAGGAGGAAACAGTGGAGCACCTCATCTGCAACTGTCCGGCTTTAAGCGGCGCGAGACATCTCTTCAATTGTTCATCTGAACCTAGTCTTCTAACCCCTCTGTCCCTCTGGACAAACCCTGTTGAAACTGCACGTTTCCTTGGACTCCCCTTAGAAGAGCTTGATGAAGATCTTCGGAATGATCATACACTCTAGACAGGGCAATGCATTGTTAACAACAACAACAACAAGCGGCGCGAGAACGCGCTTTTTGGGAGTTCCGTTCCTGGATAGCCTAAGCCAGATCGCGGAACTGGACATAAAGGACTTGATGGCCTTCATAAAGTCATCTAAGTGGTTCGAGGAGGAGTAACGGTGTCGGTTTAGGAGTGTCAGTCCCGGGATTCTGCTATGTGGAAAATCCCAACAACTCAGGGATTTTTCATATGGCTGGGTCCCGGGACTGACTTTCCTTGTGTTGGTGGTATCACAACGGGCCTTTCAAAACTGGCCTAAGTGCGCCTCTGCGGCAGCCACTTGAACCTAACCTAACCTAAACTTACGTTTAAAGTTGTTTATAAAGTAAAAAATCGGTTACGCTTTTTGTAGCGTAAGTGACGAAATCTGTTGCTCAACCACAACTATTATTTTTGCTGATATTGATACAGAGTATCATGATTTGTCCCTGTATAGGGGCTTTATAACAGCATAAAGGAGTCGCGGCAGAGTTTCATACATCAAAGTTATAAGGATTAATAGAGAAGTCGTTTGAGTTATATAAGTCTCTGTCTGTGCTTCCGTAAAAACTTAAATATTTGAGTAAAATTTGGTATTTAGTTGAAAATGGATGAAATGTATTGAACCATGCCGCTTTTTTATAAAAAGTCGAGAAAGAATTATTTCTTCAGGTGAACCAAAGCTCCCTACCAAAATTTGGCTCTGTCGGAATATTTTTTATATGAAATATCGAAATTTACCGGACCAGTAGTGTTTAATATTATGCATGGAGAAAAGGTGCATCTAGGTCGAGAACGATAAGCTTTACAAAAAATAAATATTTTCACTGTCGGTGGGGAACTTCCAGACAAATAAACGGCAAAAGAAAATGTGTTTCATACATACTAAAGCTTTCGAGAAAAATCATGAAAAGTCCATACGTGGCATATTGGCATTTCCTAGCGTTGCGGACGTTACGTTTGAACGAGTTTTTTCGAAGTTAACTTCTTAGGCGGCGATATGAAGTTTTGATTGGGAGTAAATTTTGAGAAAATGGATGACGATGCAACGGAATTTAAGGCACGGAAATAGAAATTGTAGCCCACTTTCAGGCGTAGGCGTTTTTCTTATATCTCGGGAACCGCTCAACCGATTTGGATAAAATTTGGCATTATAGATAGTATGATTCAATCTAAGATTATATGCGTGGGTGTTGCCACTTAGGGCAGTTCACAAGGTTGCCGCTTATCTCAATTTTTTTAAAATATTGAGCAAGCCAATATGGGTGTCAAATGAAAGGTGTTTTCGACCGTATTGCAGATATGTAAATATCAAGCAGGGTTGCCACCTAGCGTTGCCACCTAACCGCATTTTATATATGTTTCTCTATATCTCGGAAACCGCTCGACCGATTTGGATAAAGTTTGAAATTATAGATAGTATGATTCATTCTTAGATTATGTGCGTGGGTGTTGCCACTTGAGTCGTTTCACATGGTTGCCTCCTATTTAAATTTTTTTGAAATATTGAGCAAAATATGCCAAAATGGATAGCAAATTAAAGGTATTTTCGACCGTATTCCAAATATGTAAATCTCAAGAAGGGTTGCCACCTAACCAGATTTTTTTTTTCTGTCTTCCGTGTTCTTTCTTTAGACAGTTTTTGGATGTCTGATCCTAATTCACAGCCAAGCTATAATTAATGCTTAAATGCGCTTTTTATCTAAACGCAAATCGCACGTGTAACGTAACAGTCTTTTTTTGTAACGTAACAGTCCGAGTAGTTATGTGTCTGAAAACCACAGACACATTTTTTTCAGTGTATTTTTTTTCATTTATTACATACGAGTTTAACCTTTAAAACTGTATACTACATGATGAAAATAATCTGAAAGAAGAGCAGACTTTTTCAATAATGTGAAGCAACTTCCAAACCTACTGTAACGTAACAGTCCATACAAAGTGGTCCATAACTCTTAAATTGAAGACCTACAAAAATTTTCATATCTATAAAAAATGTTACTTCAGATGTGCACTTTAAGATGCATATGTCAAACATATTGAAAGTGTCCAAATCCATCCCTTTTTGCAGTAGTTTGTATTGGAAAGTGAGTCTGATTGTAAAGCCACAGTCCGCGATTTTGGCCATATATTGAACTATGTAGAATATATATTTTTCAGTTTTATTTCTGCGGGTGAACCGTACAAAAATTTGGCTCTGTCGGAATATTTGTTATATGAAATATCGAAATTTACCGGACCAGTAGTGTTTAATATTATGCATGGAGAAAAGGTGCATCTAGGTCGAGAACGATAAGCTTTACAAAAATAAATGTTTTCACTGTCGGTGGGGAACTTCCAGACAAATAAACGGCAAAAGAAAATTTGTTTCATACATACTAAAGCTTTCGAGAAAAATCATGAAAATTCCACACGTGGCATATGGGCATTTCCTAGCGTTGCGGACGTTACGTTTGAACGAGTTTTTTTTTTTAATTTTGAGTAAGAAGTATTGTGAAAACTGGAACCGATATATTATATATGGGCGTATTTAAGGATCTTCTGTCGGCAAAAGTATGTTGCAGACGCTAACATAGTATGATGTCGCTGTTATAGCCTCCTAAACTGCATTGCGGACGTTACTCAAAACGGAAGTGGTCTTTAGGCAACTAGATAAATTATCAATTTTCTGCCAACTTCGAAGTACTAAGATAAAAAAAATTTGGATACATTAAAGATGAATGAAATGAGTTCTTTAAAACCAACGCAAGAATAAGAAAAGAAAAGTAATCGTTACATACAGTAAGTAATCGTTAAATACATATATCTGTTGCGGACGCTACGTTGCGGACGTTATTTTACTAGCACAAAACCCAATTTTTCCCATACAAAATTTTGGTTGACTTTTTCTGGGAAACACCCATATATGTGCATATAATGCATAGACCTAATTTTACAATCGCGATATCCCAAAACTGGTGACTCTTACAGAAAAAATGCTTGGCCCATTTATGTAGAGAATTTTGAGGTCTACAACTTGGTCTCAGGTAATTTTTCAAAGAAACTATAGAACCTCAAATTTTGATCTTTGGCCCGAATAACTTTCCTAGCACACTTGGGATCGATGGCGACTTTTGAAGTTTTCTTTTCGACGTTGAACCTAAGCCCTCTACAAAAATTTGGCTCTGTCGGACTTTTGTTATTTCAAATGTCCAAATTGACCGGACTTTAAATTGGGCAAAGGAGCAACAACAACAACGAATTTTATGTAACGTCAGTGACGGTTCATAATTAACTATACATCTACATCTCTATAAAAGTCCTAATTACAAAGATTGTAATAAAGACTTAATTCAATTTCTAATAATCTCCCAAACATTGAAATTTTATTCTGTCAAGCGGTTTTTCAGAAAGTTAGATAAATCACCGGTGCCCAAAACCCCTTGTCGTGAAATTGTAATGTCAGTGACGACTGAATTTTAGTCCAAGAAATAAAACTTGCTAATGGTAAAGCAATTAGAGTTTGAATCATACAATTTTTCTTGCGATGTAACGTAAGTGACGGTATCAAATGACAACGTGGGTATCAAATGAAAGGAGTTCATGAGAGCCTGAACCCTGTGTGGTTTTATTTTGAAGCCATGAATACAATTTATCTGAACTTTTCTTACTTGTATAACTAAATGTTGCTCATACGCCGTGTATGACCTATAAAAAGTCAACTATAATTGCACGATTTCAAGATATACACAATTATTTTTGCTAGAAAGCATATTGTTACGCAATTCACTAAAATACGTTTGAAATTCCAATGCCCCTTTCTCTTGAATGAGTTTTCTCAATATCCTTGTAAAGAATCCTGTTGTCCTTATAAAAATTCAAAGGTGGAAATTTCTACAAAGTCGTTTATACATATATGGTCAAAATATTAAAATGATGTTATTTTCGAAGTCTTGATATACATACTTTTTTGCGACCTTAGTATAAGCTGTTAGCTTGAATTTTAACTAAAAATCGGCAGGGGTTACCGTTATCCTAGAGCAATAAAACTATGTAGATATGTTTTTTATGCTTTTTTTACGGCATAGCCAAAATCGTCTAGGCCATTAAACGCCATTCAATGATGCTAATGAGCCAGAAAAACTAGCAGGCGTTTTTCCGCTTACAATGGCATCAGCATCAACTCATATATTTTATTTGCATTTACATGTTACAGGAAACCCGCTCAAGTTTCCAGACCATCGACCTATGATATATTTATGGATTTCCTTTTATATTTAAACTGAATTTTGAAATGTGTCATTCAACTAAATTTTGCTTGTGCTATATCGATCTATCATGTGCTACATTGATATAGCTGGATTTGCTTTGTATTACGAACGAAATTTTGAATAAATCTTCATCATTACAACAGGCCACATTTCGGCGCCATTGATATCCATAACGCTTTTGATATGTTCGTCATACAATTCCTTCAATCGCCTACCATCAAACGTTGGAATTTATTTAAATCCACTCGGTTATCCCATAACATAAATATTTGTATATGTATGTGTCACAACAAAATCACATGCAGATCACATCGCCATAATCATTGATTGCACTGTTCTTGCTGGAATAGTTTTTTTTTTGTATTTGTAAATGCTGTGAAGTTTTTGATTTTTGTGAGGCCTCTAGCGGTACAGTGTGTGGCGACATGTTGGACAAGGCAACTTTGTGTTTGACAAGCCATGTACGCACACAGCTAAATGCAAGTTAAACTTTTCGCAACGTTCAGCTAGCGAATACATCACAGATTTCGAGCTATATATGTACACATATGTAAGTATGTGTGTATACGCCTGTGTGTGCACATTTATCCGCTGAACATAAAAAATGTAGATTTTGTTGCATTTGCAATTTTAATTGCATAAAATATGCGCTCAAACCATACACACAGAGCACACCGCATGCCAAGCTCGACTCAAATGATTTTGCTACGCTGCGTTGTGCCGCCATCCGTTACTATTCGTCGTATTTTACAAATGCTTGTAGCCTAAATGAAATTGCCGGCGTCATGGTGTCAGCGACATTGATGTCAGGATGAGCGGATATCAAGCCACTACAAGTAAAAATAGATTTTTTTTGGTGCATGAGCACAGTGCTGTGCTAAATATAAGCTGCCCCATAACATATGTATATCGATAGCCATTTGAAGAATATTTTAGCAATAGGCAGCTTATAGGGCCTGATGAACGGATCGGTACACGCCAAGCGATAATATGTTACTCATACGCCTCGCCAAGGTAGGATACTGATAAATTTAATAAATAAATAAATAAATAAATAAATAAGAGAAAAATAATGCAAAAAAATATAATAAATAAAAAAATTTTAGAAAATGAGATAAAATAAAGTAAATTTAAATTAAATTAAAAAAAAAGAAATATAATTAAAAAGGACGTGTGGCACTCGGGGACTGCCGCGGTAAAGCTATTGCATATTATCAACTTATGCCAGGCCCGTACGCAGCGGTGGGGGTTTTAAAAGAAAGAAAACAAATTTTTTACGTTTATATGACATGATATGACATCACATGATATGACATCATATGATATGACATCATATGATCTGACATCATATGATATGACATCAATGATATGACATCATGTGATATAACATCATATGATATGACATCATATGATATGACATCACATGATATGACATCATATGATCTGACATCATATGATATGACATCACATGATATTACATCATATGATATAACATCACGTGATATGACATCATATAAAAAAACGAATGGCGGCGATATACCAACAGGTTATCATAACCTCTAACGAGAGTTTTTAGCCGAGCTTCTCTTTCCAACTTGTGGTGTGTTGCTTTTTTGAGTTTTTCCTACAAATTGGCGGGACCTACAGTTTTTTGCCGACTCCGAACGGCACTTGCAAAGCAAATGAATTTTTTGCTGAGAAGCTTCTCATGGCAGAAATACACCCGGAGAGTTTGCCAAACTACTGCCGAGGGGCGACCCCGTTTAGAAAAATTGTTTTTCTAAATAATTTTTGATGTTACTTTTGCCGGGCATCGAACCGCCACGACTTGGTGTAGAAGGCCGAACACTTAACCGCTACACCACGGCGGCCGACATCATATGATCTGACATCATATGATATGACATCATATGACATGACATCATATGATATGACATCACATGATATGACATCATATGATATGATATCATATGACATGACATCATATGCTATGACATCACATGATATGACATCATATGATATAACATCACATGATATGACATCATGTGATATGACATCACATGATATGACATCATATGATCTGATATCATATGGTATGACATCATATGATCTGACGTCATATGATCTGACATCATATGATATGACATCATATGATCTGACATCATATTATCAACTTATTCCAGGCCCGTACGCAGCGGTGGGGGTTTTGAAAGAAAGAAAACAAATTTTTGACGTTTATATGACATGATATGACATCACATGATATGACATCATATGATATGACATCATATGATCTGACATCATATGATGTGACATCATATGATGTGACATCATATGATCTGACATCATATGATATGACATCATATGATCTGACATCATATTATCAACTTATTCCAGGCCCGTACGCAGCGGTGGGGGTTTTAAAAGAAAGAAAACAAATTTTTGACGTTTATATGACATGATATGACATCACATGATATGACATCATATGATATGACATCATATGATCTGACATCATATGATGTGACATCATATGATGTGACATCATATGATATGACATCATATGATATGACATCATATGATCTGACATCATTTGATATGACATGACATCATATGACATGACATCATATGATATGACATCACATGATATGACATCATATGATATGACATCACATCATATGACATCATATGATATGATATCATATGACATGACATCATATGATATGACATCACATGATATGCCATCATATGATATGACATCATAGGATATGACATCACATGACATATGACGTCACATGATATAACATCATATGATATGACATCATATGATATGACATCTCACATCTTACATCTTACATCTTACACCCCCATCCATGCCTCTCACATCTTACATTTTACACCCCCGCCCATACCTCTTACATCTTACATCTTACAAACCTTCCAACTCCCCCCCACCCATACCTCTTACATCTTAGATCGTACATCTTACATCTTACATCTTACTCTTACTCTTACTCTTACATCTTACATCTTACATCTTACTCTTACGCGTAACTTTTTCTTTATTGCCCCCAGCGCAAAGATGTTTACACATCAATAAATAGATCTAATTTTATGTATTCGGCTTTTCGAACCTTTTTCGAACCTTTTCGAACCTTTTTATCCGTTCCGGTTTTTTTTTTAGGTGCCAAGCCCGCGACAAAATCTATGCAAAAAAATTAAAGAAAAAAAAAAATTAAATAAAAAATAGAAAGTACCTGGATGCTATCTGGGTGCTATCACTTTTGCGTTAATTTTTTTTACCCAAAATGATCCCTTGGCAACCAAGTCACCGTTGATAGCTACAAATTTGAAACGGTGAGGGACTTCGTATATTTGGGAACCAGCATTAACACATTAACAGCCTAGAAATCCAACGGAGAATCACTCTTGCCAAAAAGTGTTACTTTGGACTAAGTAGGCAATTGAGAAGTAAAGTCCTTTCTCGACAAACAAAGATCGCGGTCTATAAGTCTCTCATCACACCAGTCCTGATGTACGGCTCGGAATCATGGACAGTGAGATGGCCCTTGGAGTATTTGAGAGAAAAGTTCTCCGGAAGATTTATGCTAACGGATGCTAACGGCGAGTATCGAAGGAAATTTAACGATGAGCTATACGAGCTTCACGCAGACCTAACCATAGTTCAACGAATTAAAGCCCAAAGGCTCCACTGGCTGGGTTATGTTATACGAATGGACAAAGAAGCTCCAGCACAGAAGGTTTTTCTATCGACACCCGAATTAGGAAGGGGGAGGACTTGACTGAGATGGAAACAACATGTGGAAGATGACTTCAACTCCCTTGAGGTTTCCAATTGCCGTCAGTTATCACTAAACAGGAATGACTGGCATGCCTTTATACGAAACGGCCAAAATCGCCTATGCGGTTAAGCGTTAATAAATGACGCAAGCCAAGATTAGAAAATGATCCTAAAATGATCCTAAAATAATCCCAAAATAATCCTAAAATGATCCCAAAAACGACTCCAAAAAAACCCTTAAATATTTCCAAAATGATCTGAAATTGAATCCAAAAATCATCCCAAAATGATCCCAAAATGACCCTAAAACGATCCCAAAAATGGCCCTAAAATGATTCCAAAATTTCCAAAAATGATCCCAAAATTGCCCTAAGATAATCCCAAGATAGTCCTAAAATAATCCCAAAACGACCCCAAAAATAGCCTCAAATGTTCCAAAAATGATCCAAACTTGAACCCAACATGACCTAAAAATTATCCCGAAATGATCTCAAAATGACTCCATAAGGACCCCAAAATTGTTCCAAATTAATCCAAAATTGAACCCAAAACGATCTCAAAATAGCCCCAAAATTATCCCAAAGTGACCCCTAAATGATTCCAAAATGATTTTAAAATCATCCAAATATGATCCCAAAAATATACAATAGAAATACAATACGGTAAAATGGTAACTGTGGGCGGCAACCCTACTTGAAAATATTTTAGTTGGTATGTCGGCGAATATACCTTTCATTTGATACCGATAAAACTCATATAAAATAAAATAAATAAAATAAATAAAATAAATAAAATAAATAAAATAAATAAAATAAATAAAATAAATAAAATAAATAAAATAAATAAAATAAATAAAATGAACAAAATAAACAAAATAAATAAAATAAATAAAATAAATAAAATAAATAAAATAAATAAAATAAATAAAATAAATAAAATAAATAAAATAAATAAAATAAAATAAATAAAATAAATAAAATAAATAAAATAAATAAAATAAATAAAATAAATAAAATAAATAAAATAAATAAAATAAATAAAATAAATAAAATAAATAAAATAAATAAAATAAATAAAATAAATAAAATAAATAAAATAAATAAAATAAATAAAATAAATAAAATAAATAAAATAAATAAAATAAATAAAATAAATAAAATAAATAAAATAAATAAAATAAATAAAATAAAAAAATAAATAAAATAAAAAAAACAAATAAAATAAAAAAATAAATAAAATAAATAAAACAAATAAAATAGATAAAATAAATAAAATGAACAAAATAAATAAAATAAATAAAACAAATAAAATAAATAAAATAAATAAAATAAAAAAATAAATAAAATAAATAAAACAAATAAAATAGATAAAATAAATAAAATGAACAAAATAAATAAAATAAATAAAACAAAAAAAATAAATAAAAAAAATAATAAAAAAAAAAATAAACTAAATGTACATAATAAAATAATACAGAATAAATTTAACTTCAAACTAATTAAAATCCGATCTACTAGAACCTTCAAAGTGAAAAGCCCTCTAAACAGCCAATGTGTCTGCATTTCAAATAACCGAACAACCAACTCAGCCATAGTTTAGGCACTTTACTGTAGTAGTGCGCTTATGAAAGGCCTCCCACTAAGTGGCATAATTTTTTACGCTGCCGTGGCAATAAAGCCACTTTTGCAATACATCCAAAGCAAAAGTGTATATGTATTCAAGTACATATGTATGTGCATATGTAAACATGCCTATGCTGGCTAGGAACCGCTAGTAACCCGCATTCGGTTTGTAAAAATTATACGAAACTATTCACAGCGACCACCATCGTTTGATTTTGGTATGTGCGTGTGTGGTACACATTCGAATTTTTTGCTGGCTCACAGCAGCTTTAAATGAGCAAGCAAGGAACATACCTTTTGTATATACACGTGTATGTTGTACGTATGTTTGTAAGCGTGTATCTGCACAGGTGCTTGACTAAGCTATGAGATCCCTGTGTGCGTAGCATTTTGAATATTTTATAATGTGTCTACGTATATGCGTATATACAGAATTTTATTATTAATTAGCGAGTTGCAAATATTTGCTGAAATACGACGATTTTTTCGAGCCTCTGTTTGTTTGCTTGACATTTTTTTGGTTTGCATTCGACAGTCATGAGTGTAATTCAATTTTTCTTTTGGCACCGTTTTTGTTTTTTTGTGTTAACAAGGTCGTTAATTAATTTAATGGTGTTGCCAATTATTTTAGGTGTTAATGAATAAGGTGACACATGTACTTAAATATATTTTTATTTAAATGAGCATTGACATTGCAACACAAAAGCACTTCAGGTTTTGATTTAGTAATTTGTAATTATATTTCAAATGCGTGATTATACATACATATTTTTAATGATTGAATATGCTGGTTTACGTAAGTGAACATTTTGGTTTCAAAAAGTTAAAGTACAAATTTATACGTGCAAAATAAACTTGAACGCAGAAGAAATACAAGAACTATCTGTTTAAAATATCGAACGGTTTACTCGTTATGTTTGAAAATATTACTCATACGCCCCACCCCATCGTAGGAGGGGTTTCTGGAGGTCTGCCACTGACATGGGTGGGTCGGCTCTCCAAAGTTGGTGGGGCTCGGTCATACATTTGGACTCGATTGGGGCACTCTAAATTGGTCAACGTAGGATTTTTCAAACTTTGATGCTCAAAGTCAAAACTACAAAGTCGGGACATCAGAGTTCGTTTAAGAGGTATGCTTGCTTCGGAAAACTATCTTATATTTATCCCTAAAATATAATTTTCCTTGTCACTTGGGCGATTTTTAAATCGACACCGCCTTATTGCACACAGTACCTACCCTATAATAGAGTTTAATCTACTTTGAAATGATTCTAACATAAATAGCGTTCTATGCCTGCAATAGTCAAAATAAAATACAGTTTATGCCTAATATGAGGTTTTAGCTTTAAAATTATGAAAATGCCATTTTAACATCTTAACAAAGTGGTGTGTTTCTATGGTTGTGTGGGTGACAGTAGATATATGAGTCTGCCCGCTGTCGGTTATTAGCACAGATGTGCTCTGGTTTGTGACACAGATATGCTATGAAACATTTTCCTACTTAACTTGATACACGAACCTGTCATAAATGAAAGACCTTTAGCCAATTTACTTGCTGAATATTATTTTCTGAACAATTCATTTCCGTGTTTTCGAAAGAATTATTATTTTTAAATATGCACATTTCACATTAGCTCATTGAACTATTTTCCGTTTTTGCTGATTAAACCAAAAAGCTGCTTTAAAATCCCGAAAAATTGTAAATCAACACAAAACGAAGGATATTAATACCAAATACAAAGTCATACCAAGAGAAGAATGTTTTGCTCAGTTCAATTCGGTTGAAAAGTTGTGCATTTCTCTTTTGTTTACGATTTGAATTCTCTGAAAAGTAACAGTTATGCTCACAATGAAAACTTTTCGATTATCTTTGTTGAAATTTAACATGGCATTTTAAGCATATTTGCTTCTCTTTCATGCGTTTGCATACACATAGTGTCAGACAGCTACATTTTCCAATGAATTTTATTAGCTGTAATATTTGGCTATCGAGTTAAAAAATAACAAATTGTTTTGAATAGAGTTCTTTTAACATTTTGCTATTCACATCAACATCAAAAAATTCTTTAGAAAAGAGGTTTCTAAATGAGGCACAGTGGTTCAGCTCCGTAAAATTTTTGGAAAAAAATACAACGAGTGGTCCATTAAAATCGGTGAACCCTTAGGGACCTATACAAAAATTCTTTGTAAATTATAAATTCAGCGCAAAAAAGCAAGACACCTTCATGAAAATTGGCACATAAGTTATCCTCATGAAAGGTATTGACTGTACCAAAAATATGTAGTTAAAAAAGGGGCAACTCCCAAACAAACAATTTTACTACAAATTTAATATCAACTCAAAAAAATTACATTTTTACGAAACTTGTCAAAAAAGTTACTCACATAAAGTGTCTCGACAATAACAAAAAAAAAAAACCTATCACTTTTCCTGTACTTTCTGTAATCATATTTCTTGCTTCTCCAGCTTAGTCTTATTTGTTTCCCTACCTTTGTCTACAAATGCTTAAGAAAATAATGTTACGTATACGTCACGTCATTTTTATGAAAGTTTGAAGTGATTTTACGTCATTAAATCAAGGCGGGCAAAGATGGGCAAACAATTTTTCTGGTATTGAAAGAAAATATTTCAGACTTTCATTTTATTATATTTAGAAGGTGTAGCACGCTGTACTACACAAACTTTTTGTCTATCCAATAACAAAGGTAAAATTTATGAAATAAAATTTTAATATTTTTCGGTCGCACACATTTTTTCTTCATTTAGCCAAGGATGTAATAAATCACAACTAGCCACACTTTTAAAAGTTGTATGAAAAATATATAGCTTAAGTTTTTGAAAATCTAAGCAGTTTTATTTGAATACAATTTTTGTGAATTCTGGTATTCCGGCATGGTAACAATTCTCAGTAATTTTGCTG
>CAXKVI010000003.1:30333908-30421402 GCA_964058755.1 Campiglossa producta | reverse complement strand
CCCCTAAAAAGTTAGTAATTGATGAGAAAAGAAGCTTTGCAAAAAGTAAGCTCTGCAACTTAATTCTTAGGGGTCGCTTTTTTCGATCTTTCCCATAATTTTTTTATGGGAAAAAATTTTATTATTTTCAATGTGAATTTTCGTATCATTTTCGAATTCTTTAAGTGTAGGCTTTTAAGTTTTAAAAACTTTTTACATTATGCGATTATCATTGCTATTAAACTAATTACAACCATTTAAAAATTTTTATATTTTGTATGTTTTACTTGAAATAGTACAAAACTCAGTCATTCACCCTTTTTTCTGCCGGGACCCTTTTCTTGGACCCTTTTTGAAAATTTTCAGTGGCAACACTGTTCTGGTAAGCGAGCGACGATGTATATCTTACTACTACGGCAACAAAGATTGTGGCGGAATTGAAAGTAGGAGTTCAAGTGAGAACGGAAAGGAGTAAAGAAGCGGCAGATAACCCGGAGAAGTAAGGGAAAGGAGAGACCGAATTTCCTAGGTTTGAAGTTACTGCGACTTAACAATATAATGTGTATAACTTAAAAGTTAGTACATGTAAAATTTGATGCACCCCTAATGTACACACTTTCGTTCAAAATACATTTACACAAATATTTCATTTTGCAAATATTGGCATTCAAATTGAAGTAAAGCTGAGAATTTATAGCTGTTCCAGCTATAGCATGATGACTTTTGCTGTCATACAACAGCCATTGATGAAGTGGCTGATGCAGCGGTTCTTCTCGTAGATGCAAATGGCACTTTGTTGATTCAACAATATTTTTATTTTTATTTTTGGTTATGTTTGAATGCTCGGTTTTTATTTTAATTTTTGGCTATGTTTGAATGCTCGAAAGTTGCTTAGATATTTTTGTATAATGCATCAGAAAAATTGGAAACGGCGTTACATGACGGTCGGTACAGACAACGGACTGTTAGAAACCGTGGGTTGGGAATAAAGGTCTAGGTGTTAACCCGGCCAAAACAGAGCTGGTACTGTTCACTAGGAAATACAAAATTCCAGCGCTACGGTTACCGGCAATAGAGGTTACTATCGACAAAAAGCTCACATGGAAGGAGAATATCCAGGAGCGTGCTGAAAAGGCTCTTGTGGCCCTTTACTCTTGTAGGGAGGCCATATGACATAGATGGGGGTTGTCTCCCAAAGTCACACTTTGGCTCTATACTACCGTGATAAGACCAATCCTTCTGTATGAGGTTCTGGTCTGTTGAACGGGCCTGGAGAAGAGCCCAATAATACCGTTATCAAAAGAGTGCAGAGAAGCGCGCTCATATGTGTTATTGGGGCGTTACGCACAAAAACGGCAGAGGCACTGAATGCAGTCCTCAACATTCTACCGGTTGATATATCCGTTAAACTACCCTGCAGCGAAACCTCAAACTAGCCAGAAAAATACTAGTATACAACTAGAATTTTTGTCTGAATTCATACTAGTCAGGAAATATCCATTTCATACTAGTATACAACTATAACTTTCTGGAAGAACTCATACTAGTCAGGAAATATGCATTTCATACCAGTATACAACTAGAATTTTCTGGCTGAACCCATACTAGTCAGGAAATACCCATTCCATACTAGTATACAACTAGATTTTTCTGGATGAAATTATACCAGTTAAAAAATTCAAAATTTATTCGTTTCGTTTTCTCTTATAATTCATAGATGCTTTTTCGTGATAGGGTAAATACAAATAGCCGCTGCTTTCTTAAGAAGAAACGTGAAAATAAAGTCAAATGATAAAATAAAGGGTTAGCCATGAAAATTCTTGTTGAAATCATACTAGTCCAGGTTTAATGCTTTTTGGACTAGTGTGGACTAGTTCATTTTATGAAATTTAACTAGTCCAGGATGAACTAGTATGGAACTGGTATTTTACAACTAGTATGAAACTGGTATTTCCTGACTAGTAGATAACTGACAATTGACATCTCGTAGGACATCAACACGTAAAAAATACCAGTTGCTTATATGGAAAAAAGACACAACAGTGACTAGTTGGGCCCGGTGCACCAACTAGTTGTAAAGTAGTTTTCAACTAGTTGCTTTCGCTGCAGGGATATGCGGCATATTCCGCACTGCGTATTGGGACTTTACCAGAATGGAGGTCCCTTGATGAAGGTCACTCCTTCATTCTTAAAAATTTGATATAATACCCTGCAGCGAAAGCAACTAGTTGAAAACTACTTTACAACTAGTTGGTGCACCGGGCCCAACTAGTCAGTGTTCAGTCTTTTTTCCATATAAGCAACTGGTATTTTTTATGTGTTGATGTCCTACGAGATGTCAATTGTCCGATTTCGACCAGAATATACCAGTTATCTTCTAGTAAGGAAATACTAGTTGCAAAATACCAGTTCCATACTAGTTCAACCTGGACTAGTTTAATTTCCATAAAATGAACTAGTCCACATACTAGTCCCATACTAGTCCAAAAAGCATTGAACCTGAACTAGTAAGATTTCAACCAGAATTTTTCTGGCTTACCCTTTATTTTATCCCTCGACTTTATTTTCATGTTTATTCTTAAGAAAGCAGCGGCTATTTGTATTTACCCTATCACGAAAAAGCATCTATGAATTATAAGAGAAAACGAAACGAATGAATTTTGTATATTTTAACTGGTATAATTTCATCCAGAAAAATCTAGTTGTATACTGGTATGAAATGGATATTTCCTGACTAGTAGGAATTCAGCCAAAAAATTTTAGTTGTATACTGGTATGAAATGCATATTTCCAGACTAGTAGGAATTCAGCCAGAAAATTCTAGTTGTATACTGGTATGAAATGGATATTTCCTGACTAGTAGAAATTCAGCCAGAAAATTTTAGTTGTATACTGGTATGAAATGCATATTTCCAGACTAGTAGGAATTCAGCCAGAAAATTCTAGTTGTATACTGGTATGAAATGGATATTTCCTGACTAGTAGGAATTCAGCCAGAAAATTCTAGTTGTATACTGGTATTTTTCTGACTAGTTTGAGGTTTCGCTGCAGGGATAATACCTGAAAGAGAATTATGGGGGAGAGGTTCTCCCCATGACAATGGCTCAATCCATTTGTATACAGATGGTTGGAAACTTGATGATAAGGTAGGCGGTGGGATTTACGCCGCTCAGCCGTGACTTCATTTTGGCTTCAGATTGCCTGACCGTTGCATTGTTTTTCAGGCAGAGGTGGCCGCTATACAGGAAGCTGTAGAACTACTGAAGGCAGTGGATATCAATAGCATCTCTGACAGCCAAGCAGCGTATGCAATTCCAGGGATCTCTCAACGAGATGGCCAAGCAACTTTCAATTCATCTGGTATGGGTGCCTGGACACTGTGGCATACCGGGGAAATGAGACGGGACGAGCTAGCTAGAGGTGGCTTATCTGCTCCGCTTTCGCAATTCTGGAAGGGTTTAGGCATACCGCTCGCGACCAGAAAGCTCTTAACGAGGAATATATTCCACAAAAAGGCAAGGGACAGATAGGAAAACATAGGTACCTGTAATCATGCAAAACTGGTGTGGCCACAGCTTATCGGAAGACCTGCTCAAGCTCAGAAGGGAGGAGCTCTCATTACACATGGGACTTCTCACAGGGCATATAGGCTTAGGCAGACATGCGGAAAGGTTGGGTATTTTCTAAAATGATTTCTACAGAAACTGCAGAGGCGAGGAGGAGCCAGAAACAGTGAGGCATCTTCTATGCGAATGTCCCGTGCTGTGGGGCAAGAGATTTAAATATCAGGGGTCGGGAATTTTCTATCATCTGGGCGAAATATCAAGTAATAAGCCAAAGGATATTCTGCGCTTCGCAGAATCCACGAAATGATTTGAGTAGGGGGTCTTTCAGATCCATGTGGTATCACAACGGGAATTGCCACTGCAAGGCTGATCAATAGATAATATTTTTCTTTAGCCTCTTAAGTCCAACAAAGACGGAGTGGGAAAGGGAGAGGTAGAGGTACACGGAGAAAGATTGAAGGGAGGATGAAGATAGAGGTTGAAATGGATAGGGAGATGAAGAGGTTCATAAGGAAAAATTGTGATAGAGAAAGGGAGACGGAAGGGAAAACAAGAGTGAGAGCGAAAGGGTTTGTAAAACTTAAATCTCCCAGAGCCATATCTATAATGAAGGCACATTTCAACTGCTTCTTCAAAATCTTAAATCCAGATTTTAAAGAGATGGAACTCCGGCGTATGGGACCAGCCTCATATGTACGTTCCTGCACTTTATAAACACATGGACACTTAATTTTGTGAAAGCTATAAACACAATTTAAAAGCATTAAACGCCATTTTTCTATTTCTTAGCTAGACTCACTACAGACCTTTAGAACTCATGTGAGCGCAAAAACAATTTACTAACTCGACTGCCAGTTGAGCTCTTAAGTCATGCAAACAAGCTGAGAGGCTTTCCAATACCATGCTCTTCTTTCGCTTGCCATTCATATCCTTGCTTACATGCATCATTGCACAAGCAAAGCTGCTTTCGCCCACAAAAACAAAAAACAAAACAAAAACAGAAACCAAAACAAATAACAAACGATTCTAGTAACTTGTATCACGTAACTTTGCTATTGTATTCAAGTCGTCGCTATAGCGCCATTGCAAGATTTTATTGCTGTTGGCAATGCTGCGTTTGTTAGTATTAATCTTCAGCGCAAAATGGCGTGCATACGGCAAATGGCAAACAAAAAATTGTGCTGAAGATGAGAAATGAAATATGAAGAATCATATCAAAGCGTACCCGCAACAACAAAAAAATACAAACAAATAAAAGAGTAACCTCTAAAAGTATCAATGGCAAAGGCAAAAAAACATCGTGAAGGCGATTGCACACGAATAGCAAATGAGCCGTTGGCAATGAGTCTCACTACGCCCAGTGCAACATTGCGCTTTGTTTGAGCTGAAATCAGAGGCAAAAACGTGCACTTCCCGCAGCGTTATTGTTGTGTGTGTGGGGCAATGGATTATGACTTGCGCGCTTTTCTTGCAACGCTAGCTTACGTGTACGCTTCGTTAAACTTCTCAGCGTTTCGTGGTGCAGAAAAGTTGTTTTGAAGCTGCTGTGCCGCTGCGCTGTAAATAAAATTCAATTTCGCTTACTTTGTACAGTTCCGCTTGCAATTTATGGCGCATGTTATGTGTGTGTGTGTGTGGTTCAAGTCAAGCAATTTCCATTCTCACATGCATACAAATACTTACAGGAACAAATGTACATAAGCACATAAACAAGATGCATCTCCTGCTGTTTTTTTCTTCGTGACCACATTTCATATTCAATTTCATTTACTTGGCTATTCGTTAACAAAATGTGAAACAGTTTTTCATCTACTCGAAGGAGCCATTATTATTAACATACATCTCAGGGTGAACGCGCACATATTACCTACGTATGTATATTTACTTGTTCGTTTTAAGGTATTCTCACTAATTTAATAATTAAAAATGGTTTCTATAACTATAAATAAACCAGAACGAGCCCTAAGTTTCCAAAAACAAACCAGTGAGAATTCTGCAGCCATTTTCATGAATGTGTAGTTCAATCTCTGAAAAATGTGCCAGAAAAATTAATGTTTCCTGTTTATGGGCAACAAAAATGTTTAAAAACCGAATTTTAAATTTTTTTTAAATTTTCGGTTTGCCAGAAACATGAATTTGTAGCAAAATTGTTACGTATATGCCATCGTATCCCTTGTTGAATACAACACATTCATGTTGCTGACAAACCTAAAAATTCAAAAAATTGAAAAATTCAGTTTTTAAACATTTTCTTTGCGCCAGAAACATGTACTACACCTAGAACTGAACTGTGTTAGTTTTCGACGCAGACAACTAAACTGTGTTAGTTTTCGACGCAGAGAACGAAGTGTGTTAGTCTTCGACGCAGAGAACTGAGGTGTGATAGTTTTCGACGCAGAGAACGAAGTGTGTTAGTCTTCGACGCAGAAAACTGAAGTGTGTTAGTCTTCGACGGAGAAAACTGAACCGTGTTAGTCTTCGACGCACAGAACGAAGTGTGTTAGTCTTCGACGCAGAGAACGAAGTGTGTTAGTTAGTTAGTGTTAGTCTTCGTTGGGAGCGGCGATATTACAGGTTGGTTATTAGCTAGAGTTTGAAAATGTATTGCGTTAATATGGCGTTATGGAAAAAAATTCTTAGGTGGAGCGTTTTTTAAACAAATTCTGAGATAAGACGTCTTTCGAAAAGTATCTATTTCGAAAAAAGTGCCAAATTGTGACTATAACCCGAACTCAAATAAAGCCTTTTGGATGACTGCATAACTATTACAAATAATAAACGCATTTATCATTGTCATTCTCAGGATCCTATTAGCTATACAGTAAGAGCCATCTAACAAGGTGGATCTATGTAATATGTTACCATACTGAAAACTAATGGCCATACTTTGTAAGGATTCACTTACTGTGATTTGGGGCTGGACAAGACCTACTATTTAAAATAATTTGACAAACTTGTCTCACTCTCCATTTATACGTATTCGAAAATACATTCACGTTGAGTTAATCCTTACGAAATACGGCTAGATACTATCTGAGTAGTATTTGTCTGATTGTGCAAAGGACTAAGTGCGAAAAAACCCAATTTACCCTATGTCTTAAAACGTTCGAAACGCAAAAGTATCATTGAAATATTTAGATATGTCATATACTTAATTTTAGTAAAACTTCGAATTCTATAATTTAAAAAGCTTCGCTAACTCTATATTTCTTATCATTCCAGGTAAATATCAATATTGAAAATGTCAAATGGTAAGTTATATCCATTCTCATATATGTAAGAGAATTGTTTATCACCGCCGGAAGGTAAGGAAGATTTGATTATTCGGTAACGGCAAGCCTGATGAGAACTTTCCTGAAGATCATTTTTGTAGATAGTTTAATTTTATTCCTGAGTAATTTCTATAATTCATAGACTATGCTTACTTAGTGCAAATGGAACTGTTACGCTACACCCACCAGAGGGAATTCCATCACGTTTGATGTGAATACAAAGAACCACAATGCAACTGCAAAAGCAAAACAACTGCAATACCAAATCAACCAATTGAGCTAATCAGGACAATCAACTCTAGTGGTAAAAGAAAGGAATGACAAGTGGAGGTTAACTGAGTCACTATAAATACATATTACATACATAGTAAATATAAAAATGCGAGTAATTGAAATGGCGTTGTTCGTATTGCTGCCATGGCATCGCTGTCGCTGCTTCATGTCGCTTTTGTGTCACTTTGAGTCATTGTTGTCTTTATGGTTTATTAATTGGAAGACTGTTGTGAGTAGGTATTGTAATGGAATCCAGTGACTAGATAGTTGTCGTTTGTTGATGTATAGTGTTTGCTAACTTAAAATCCGATTTTTATTGTACAAAAGCATTAATGTCGTCGCTCTGTCGAAAGTCACAACAGCTTTTATTTACTGACACTGCTTTGTTTTACCTCAGCGTATGACAAGAACCACAATTCACACGTTGTCGTTTTACTTCACTCACTGCGTTAAAAGTATCTAGAAAATTGTACGAAATTGTTTCTCTGGTACCCTGTTGTTTTTTTGCCCTGATAATCCCCTAACCAAAATCTGAGATAAGAAACTAACTCTCCACTATATAACTACTCAAGACGATAAGACTCAGTGCAATCAGATATTTCTACTCATTTATCAATTCCAAATTAAATGTCGAACAGCCGAATGATACTTGCATTATACATTATAATTGAGTACACTTGAACTCTTATTTTCAGACTTATTTTTAATCAAATCTTTTTTTTTTAATTTTTCCGTCAAGTATTTTTTATTGCATTTTCTGTTTACATTTAATTGTGTTGTGTGTTTTTAAACACCAGTTATAAATATGTTGCATTTAATGAAAACTTATTTTTTTAGCAATTGTTGTCTTTTTGTTTTTGTTGTGATTGTTAGCATGTTGTCATGCCACAGAATTTCGCTTTCAACGTATTTATTTCAGACATGTTTTTTGTGTGGATTTTCTCATTGCTTTTTGTGCTTCGATGGCTTGATTGGATAATGTTTTTGGTTCAAAGATTATTATCGACTTTGTTTTTTAGCCAAATATAGATATATCTATGTTTTTTAAGTAATAATAATGTACATACTATGTACGTATATATTTTTATACCCAAGTGTACTAAGTAGAATACCAAGTATTCTATTTTTCCAACAAAAATAGTAGTCAAGAAAGACAGAAAAGCTACTGATACAAAAATAAAATAAAATAAAATAAAATAAAATAAAATAAAATAAAATAAAATAAAATAAAATAAAATAAAATAAAATAAAATAAAATAAAATAAAATAAAATAAAATAAAATAAAATAAAATAAAATAAAATAAAATAAAATAAAATAAAATAAAATAAAATAAAATAAAATAAAATAAAATAAAATAAAATATAATAAAATAAAATAAAATAAAATATAATAAAATAAAATAAAATAAAATAAATTAAAATAAAATAAAATAAAATAAAATAAAATAAAATAAAATAAAATAAAATAAAATAAAATAAAATAAAATAAAATAAAATAAAATAAAATAAAATAAAATAAAATAAAATAAAATAAAATAAAATAAAATAAAATAAAATAAAATAAAATAAAATAAAATAAAATAAAATAAAATAAAATAAAATAAAATAAAATAAAATAAAATAAAATAAAATAAAATAAAATAAAATAAAATAAAATAAAATATAATAAAATAAAATAAAATAAAATAAAATAAAATAAAATAAAATAAAATAAAATAAAATAAAAGAAAATAAAATAAAATAAAATAAAAGAAAAGAAAATAAAATAAAATAAAATAAAATAAAATAAAATAAAATAAAATAAAATAAAATAAAATAAAATAAAATAAAATAAAATAAAATAAAATAAAATAAAATAAAATAAAATAAAATAAAATAAAATAAAATAAAATAAAATAAAATAAAATAAAATAAAATAAAATAAAATAAAATAAAATAAAATAAAATAAAATAAAATAAAATAAAATAAAATAAAATAAAATAAAATAAAATAAAATAAAATAAAATAAAATAAAATAAAATAAAATAAAATAAAATAAAATAAAATAAAATAAAATAAAATAAAATAAAATAAAATAAAATAAAATAAAATAAAATAAAATAAAATAAAATAAAATAAAATAAAATAAAATAAAATAAAATAAAATAAAATAAAATAAAATAAAATAAAATAAAATAAAATAAAATAAAATAAAATAAAATAAAATAAAATAAAATAAAATAAAATAAAATAAAATAAAATAAAATAAAATAAAATAAAATAAAATAAAATAAAATAAAATAAAATAAAATAAAATGAAATATAATAAAATAAAATAAAATAAAATAAAATAAAATAAAATAAAATAAAATAAAATAAAATAAAATAAAATAAAATAAAATAAAATAAAATAAAATAAAATAAAATAAAATAAAATAAAATAAAATAAAATAAAATAAAATAAAAGAAAATAAAATAAAATAAAATAAAATAAAATAAAATAAAATAAAATAAAATAAAATAAAATAAAATAAAATAAAATAAAATAAAATAAAATAAAAGAAAAGAAAATAAAATAAAATAAAATAAAATAAAATAAAATAAAATAAAATAAAATAAAAACTTACACTTTTTTATTTTGTGTCTGACGAAAACTAACACTTTTGGCTAGTTCATTTTTTCAGAGAAAAAAGGGTTACTTTTCGCCAAATACAAAATAAAAGTGTTAGTTTTCGTCAGACACAAATTGAAAGTGTTATTTTTCGTCAGACTTCGTCAGACAAAAACTAAAAGTGTGAGTTTTCTTCAGACACAAAATTTTGGTGTTAGTTTTCGTACAGCACGTCGATATGTATAATAGGGCTGATGCATTAGCGCAAATTCCGAATGAACTCCGTTTTTAAGAATTAACTTGATCATAATATTTATTATAAACTAGCAGGGACCCCGACGTTGTCCGGGTGGATCTGTATTTTAGGGTGGTACTAATTTCTATTGAAACAATTTTTTCGCTTTTGCCAAGCTTATTCTCGGGCCCACTTCCTCTTCATCAACCTCTTTTCCTCGGCTTTATTTCCTATATCATATTCCTTTCTGTCACATATATTTGGGCTAAGCCCCTATTTCTGTAGGGCAATTCCAGTCGAGTTTTTCCGAAATACTTCCGTCTTTCTATCTCCTTAACCTCAGTGCCTCATCTGCTCCTACTTTGATACCCACCCTCATTGATAAAAATAGAGACAAAAAATGTAACAGTAGTTCAGATGAACTCTATAACATTCCCCACTTCACTTTCAGTAATTTTAGCCAAGGAATTTTCAATGTGCAGACACAACTTTTCTAGAGTTTTATTCCAGTATAAATAACTGAATGGATGAATAGATTTAAAAATTGTATTTCTCAAATTTTTTGGTACGCCACTGTACCTATGCAATTGATTTTTGATTTAGCTGATATTGAAAAAAAAAATGCTAAACAAAAATTTGTGAGAGGCACGCTTTGTTATTTTTTTGACAAACAAAGTGAATTTTTCTTCATATAAATCTATTTACAAAAAAAAAATTTCATGGGTACCTCACTTAAAATGACTATATCTTTTTTGTTTATTGGGCGATTTTGATAAAATAAAGTTTAGGGCTCCTTCTAAGGTTCAAGCTGTCCACCAGAAAAAGTCTCATTAAAATCGGTTTCTTAGTTTCCGAGATCCATACGTTCAAACGGACAAACAGATAAACAGACAAACAGACAGACAATAATTCTAAAAATGGTTGAGATGGACTCAATAACATTCCTAAAGTCATCCCCAGTCATTTTTTCAAAGAAATTTTCAATGTACAGACACGTCTTTTCTACAGTTTTATTATAGTATAGATTCCCAAAAATAAAGAAGATTTGAGCAGTTTTAACAAATTTGCATTGACAACACTGCCTAGATAAATAAACAAAAACAGCAAGAAACACAAGGACATTAAGGGTAGCTGACTGATAGATGTCGCGATGGTTTGTAAAATGCGACTATCGAAGCTAGATGTCGCCGAGGTAGGTAAAAATATGGTGCAATAACAACCAAAGAAGTAATCCTCAATGCTGTTAATCTTCAATTTTGTGTGTGTCAGGGTAACATTTGGATCTGCTTAAAGAAGATTTATTGGAGATAATCTCCGTGTGTGTTTCCATAGCATAAGTTACACCCTTCAACCCAGTATATAACGTTCATTCCAACCCAGAGCGAAACTTCCTAATTTGATTTTTAAATTTAAGCTATTTTTGTAATTTTTAGCAGTGATGCATAAACTTTAAACGAAATAAATGTGCAAGCATGCGCGTACAAACAAACAAATAAATTGGACAATTCCACGTAGTGTAACGATGTAATTCGTTGCCGTGAAGCGAGAATTTTTTTGCAGGAAAAAACCAAACGAACGTTAACGAGAAAATAAAGACAAAGTAAATGGTGAAACAAGGTATTCTCATTGAAGGACAGCAGTCAAAAACAAAATGCAACAAAATGAAAAAAGAAACTACACACAATCGTTTGTTGAAATTGCATGTGGTTTTAAATAATAAAAAATAAAAACAAATATAAATAAATAAATTCATGAAATTCGGCGGTTCGTTATAAAAATGTATTTATTCGTTCTCGATTCATGTCAGTGTCAGCGACAGCCTATTTCTTTGTAGCAGGACATGCATAGGTTTATATGTACATACATATGTAGGTACATGCACACAAAAAACCAAAAAAAGCGCGCTGATTGCAAAATGTAGTTGTAAATTTAAACAGGATTAAAAGCTTTAAATTGTCTATGCTTTATTTACGCCCAACTATGATATGCTGCGTAAAATTAGGTGAGCGGTAAAATGAAAGGAAATAAGTGAAAACAGAAATGAATGAGTGCAGTCGTTAGTGTTTATGTAAATAAAAGGATATATTTCCGCTTATGTACATAGTGACAAACATACATACATATTAGACTGGGGAAAAAAAAATTATTTTTTTTTAATTACTAGTTAACTACCTTTAACATTTTTTGTAATCTTGCAAAGGTAACCGGTTGAGCTTAGATTAATATATCAGTGACTTCCCAATAAGCTAGGGTATTGAAATTTTGTACATAGACTAACAAGTAAAGAAATTGCAATATGCTGTACAGTGTACACAAATTTAAGATAGATAGTGGTCGGGATAAATGAAAATTACTGAAAATCGGGAATAATCTTGTGATAGGATTTTGATAAACTTCCCGGGGACCTAGACACTAAATGACCCTAAATCCTGAAAAAGTCCCCAAAATAATCCCAAAACACCATCCCGAAATGATCCGAAAATAATCACAAAATTATTCAGAAATAATTGAAAAACAATCCCCAAAAAGTCCCGACAAAATCCCGAAATTATCCGAAAATAGTCCCGAAAAAGTCCAGAAGAAAATGATTGAAATGGCCCCTGAAAAGCTTCATATCCCTGAATAAAACCTAGAAGTGACGTCAAAAGTATTTTTTGGTGCATATTTCTGTCGGCATACGTTGGTATCCACAATACCATTTTTAAAATTGTCTACTACAACTTCTGCGAATATCTATGCCACACAAAATATGCATTCAGTAAACGTTCTTAAATGCATTCGCGAATTATTCACGCAACATTTGCATACGGATATGGAAATGAAAGGCAAGAAATACGATCATACATAGATTCGAGAAGGCATTTGTAAGTGATTCACGAATGCATTCACGAAGGTGAACGGTGTGGATTTTTTTATGTGAATGCAATTTTTTTTTGAATTTCATGTTCGTGAATGTGAGTGAACGAGAGTGAATGTTTCCATACCCTGGTGTAAAGTGTTATTAGTATTATTTAAAGAAAAATGTTGGCCTGGTCTAATGCAAACCTATGTAAATGAGGATGTGTTTATAGTAAAAAGTGAACCGCAGAGAATGTTAATAAAAGTTGTCATTGACGGTGATAGTAATTGGCATACATTTATATGGGCAATTCCACCAAACCTTCAACGTACTGTTCGCCATTTCAAACAATTTTTCAAAAAACCCTATCTTAGAATTTGTCTTTGGCTGAAAAAAAAACGCTATAGTACCAAAAAAGTTTTTAAAAAATATTTCAAAATAGGTTTTAAAAAAGCTGTATCTGAAGGAAAATTCAGTACAATTTTAGCTGAGATTGGTTGTTTTTAAATCAAATTTTGTAATGGCCGTTGTTGAAAAATTTTCAAATTTAAATCTGTAATATCGAATAATATTCTGAAAAGGTCGAAAGTTTAGCTGTTCCAGTAAATATTGTATGTGGCTTAGCACGGAATACCTCAGAGCGAAGTGCTTAGCACCAACAAAGTAGCATGAATTTGATTCTTAGGTTAGGTTCAAGTGGCTGCCGTAGGTTAGGTTCAAGAGGCACACCTAGGCCAGTATTAAAAGGCCCGTTGTGATACCACCAACACTAGGAAAGTCAGTTCCGGGACCCTGCCATATGGAAAATCCACATAGCAGAATCCCGGGACTGACGTTCCTAAACCGATACCGTTACTCCTCCTCGAACCATTTAGATGACTTGATGAAGGCCATCAGGTCCCTTATGTGCAGCTCCGTGACCTGGCGTAGGCTAACCAGGAAGGGAACTGATAAAAAGCGCATTCTCGTGCCACTTAAAGCCGGGCAGTTGCAGATGAGGTGCTCCACCGTTTCCTCCTCCTCATCATCTTTGCACCTCCTACAGCATTCTTGGTAGAGCGCACCTAGTCTTTCTGCGTGCCTACCAATAAGGCAGTGCCCAGTTAATACGCCTATTACTATGGAGATTTCTCTTCTCCTTAGGGCATAAATATGTCTTGATCTTTTATGATCCCATTTCGGCCAGGTTTCTTTGGATATCCATCATCCTGGAGATTGCAGCCATCTTTCGTTGGCTTGGGGGAGTGTGTACTCTTAAAGCATTAGGTTGTATGTGGCAAACGGCATACCTAAGCGCTCTTTATCCCGAAGAACCTGTTTGGTCGTGCCCTGCCTCGCAAGATCGTCTGCCCTACATTTTCTCTCAATGTGCCTATGCCACGGGACCCATGTGAGGTTCACGCGGTTCTGTTGGGCCATCTCTTGTAGAGATCGACGACAGCTGAGCGTCAGTTCAGAGTTGAGCGAGTAAGAGCCAAGGGATCAAGGTCGATTGGCTGTCGCTGAAAATAAAAATATCCTGTCCGATTGTGTGTTGGCATCCATAGTCTGAAGGAGAGCTCAAGGTTCAGATCATTTGAATAAACCTCCCTCCAACTCTGCCGTCTAACTTCTAGCCATCAGTATAAATGGAAGTGCCGCCATGAGTGGCGGGACTCCGATCTCTCATTCTTCCTTACTGGGAATGTTTATTATAAAACCGTTATCTCCGACTGTTTTCGGAAGGAAGCTATAGGATCCCAAAATACTGGCGTGTCCAGTAGTGCTTGCGCCCCAGCCGGTCGTTGCTGTTGCGGTGCCCTTCCAGATCAAGTGGCAAAATGCCAATAATGGCCTGGAGTGCTTCATTGGGCGTTGTTCTTAACGCACCGCTTATACAGATCATGCACGATTCTTAAAGACTCCAGCTTTTCTTTCAGGAAGGCAGTTCTGGCTGAAAAACTACTTATTAACAAGCATTCTTTTTTTGCCTCCTTCTGCACCTCTAAAGTTCTTTATTAAAAAGTCGTAGCTTTTGTGGATTTGGCCATATGGATATACAAAAAAGTATGCATGCATACGTGTACAATTTTATAGTGACATGTAACGCTCTACTCCCAAACTAAATGGAGCATTGAGTGCTTTTAAAGCTGATTATATGAATGTGCATGAATGTGCATTAACAGATAGGCATGTAAGAGTAAAATATAAGCAAATATACATATATATCCAATATGCTCGTCCGTACATGTATGTATGATGCTTTTCATTTTTCACGTAATGAGGATACATTTTTCGACATAAAACAAATTCAAATAACAATTTAATTGTAGCTTACAGGATTTCAGTTCTAGCCTAGAGAAAAGTAAATATTTCCGTATACAATATGTATATTTATACTATTATGGAATGAAATAAAATAAAAGTAATAAAACAATAACCGTTCAAATAACATGAGTGAAATGCGTAAATTCAAACACAATTAAATGGTATTTATCAACCAATCACTAAATAAAATGCAAGTGATCCGATAAAGCCCTACAGCCTTTTGACAAGTCGCATTAAGCCTGGTACACTGAAACAAAAATATACTAGAAACGGCCGTCAAATTAACAGTAAACCCTGTCATTTTTCGTCCAACAGTGGGTAATATCAATTTTGAAAGTGACCCCCTATCATTCTTCGAACATACTATCATATTGACATGAATCACTGTAAATTTGAAAGTGGATACTATCATATTGACATGAATTACTGTAAATTTGAAAGTGGACTCATATCATTAATTGATATTTTTCAAAAATGACATGTTTTTACTGCCAATTTTACAGTAAATACTGTAATATTTACAGTATTGTCATAATCGATTTGAAAGTGGTTTTGATATGTTACTTTCAATGTGCACTTTCAAACTTTTTATTTCAGTGTACCTCTCTATGTTACAGTGCTCCTGAACGAAGAATAGGTTGGCCCAAACGGACACCAAAAACTGAAAATGCCACATCGTCCGTGATGCTGTCCTAATCAGGAATCACTTTGTTTTGAAATCGTAGCTGATCCTCTTTTTAAAATATGCACTTTTTTGCACTTTTATATCATATAACACATTGCACTTAAATGGTTATTTGGAAAGAAACAAGACAGTCGAAACTAAAAATGCCAATTTGTTGTTATTGTCATCCAGTTGAAAATACCGTTTGAGTTAAGATCTTAGCTATCATCCTTTAAAATATGCACATTTTTTTTGTTCATACATACTTTAGTGCAGTTTCATTACAGGTTATGATGCATTACCTCGAACTTACATACATAATTTTTTTTACATAATGTTAAATAGTATATATGTACCTACATATATTTCTCCATATTAACTATTCTGAATGTATATCATCGCATAAACATAACTGTTTGAACGAATAAAGTTGTTTGTTAGTTTGATAGAAATGTAACCCAATAAACTAAGTACTTAAAAGCTTTTCCGAAAGATATAAGATTAAGGTTTTACAAAAATCCAGTATCATAAAATTAATTGAGGAGTTTTATTAACCCTAGACTAAGCATTAAATTAATATAATTATTAATTTGCCAAGAGAACTATTTCCTCTCATTTTAATTTTTATACTATACTAGCCTGCCCGTGACTGCTTTGCAAGCCATTCCGCGGTACAAAAGAAATCGTAAAATGTGTGTTTTTGTCAAAGAGATGCGCCGCCATCTTGGGAAAAATTATGAAAAACTTTTTCATCGTAAAACGCAGAACAATGCATTTTTGCGTCGATTTTCATCAAATCTTCCTTACGACAACCATAAGTAATAGGTAAGGACATTCATGTATTAATTTCAAAAAAATCGGGCGGCACATCTCGTTACCAACGAACACACATTTCGGCTCCATTTTTATATACATATATAGATAGATATATTGGCAAAATAATGAGTAGGGAAATATATGAGGAAAACAACTCGCGAGGATAACTATATTTACTATACACATTACACATCTTTGTTATAATTTAAAAAAACTTACAAAATAATAGGATCCGAGTCATCGGAACAATCGATTGTATGGAGACTATATATTATACGTGTTCAATTGTACTGACTTACACTATACACATTACATATGTAGAAAGTACTAAAGGTGCAATATTTTACGTTCCTAACTTTTTAAATGCGGAAGTATTGGCCAAAAAACCTTATATCGGAACAACCGGTTGTATGGGGCTATATGTTATATTTACCCGATCTTCTTGATTTTCCTCTACACACTACATAAATTGAAAGTACTCAAGTTGCAAAATTTTATGTTCCTAACTTTTTAATTGCAGAAGTTTTGGCCAAAAAACCTTATATCTGAACAATCGGTTGTATGGGGGCTATATGTTACATTTGCCCGATCTTGTTGATTTTCACTATATACACTACATAAATAGAAAGTACTCGAGTTGCAAAATTTTACGTTCCTAACTTTTTAATTGCAGAAGTTTTGGCCAAAAAACCTTATATCTGAACAATCGGTTGTATGGGGGCTATATGTTACATTTGCCCGATCTTTTTGATTTTCACTATATCATCATCATCATTTATTGGCGCTTAACCGCCTAAGCGATTTTGGCCGTTTCGTATCAAAGCACGCCAGTCTTTCCTTTTTAGCGATAACGGACGCCAATTGGAAACCCCAAGGGAGTTCAAGTCATCCTCCACCTGTTGTTTCCATCTCAGTCGAGGCCTCCCCCTTCCTCTGCTGCCGAATTCAGGCGACGATAGGAAAACCTTCTGTGCTGGAGCTTCTTTGTCCATTCGCATAACATGGCCCAGCCAGCGGAGTCTTTGGGCTTTAATTCGCTGGACTATGGTCAGATCTGCGTAGAGCTCGTACAGCTCATCGTTAAATTTCCTTCTATACTCGCCGTTGGCATCACGGGAAGGACATAAATCTTCCGGAGAACTTTTCTCTCAAATACTCCAAGGGCCATCTCATCTTCTCTTGACATTGTCCATGAATCTGAGCCATACATCAGGACAGGTATGATGAGGGACTTATAGAGCGTGATCTTTGTTCTTCGAGAGAGGACTTTACTTCTCAATTGCCTACTCAGTCCAAAGTAGCACTTGTTGGCAAGAGTGATTCTCCGCTGGATTTCTAGACTGATATTATTTTCGGTGTTGATACTGGTTCCCAAATAGACGAAGTCCCTCACAGTTTCAAATTTGTAACTATCAACAGTGACATGGCTGCCAAGGCGCAGGTGCGCCGATTCTTTCTTTGATGACAGCAAATACTTCGTCTTGTCCTCGTTCACGGCAAGACCCACTTTTTTCGCTTCCTTATCCAGTCCAGAGAAGGCAGCGCTTACGGCGCGGTTGTTAAGGCCAATGATATCAATATCATCGGCATACGCCAGCAATTGCACGCTCTTGTAAAAGATTGTACCATTGCGGTTTAGCTCTGCTGCTCGAATTATCTTCTCCAGCATCAGATTGAAGAAATCGCACGAAAGCGAGTCGCCCTGTCTGAAGCCTCGTTTGGTTTCAAATGGTTCAGAGAGGTCCTTCCCGACTCTGACGGAGCTGTTGGTATTGCTCAACGTCACTTGACAAAGCCGTATAAGCTTTGCAGGGAAGTCAAATTCAGACATGGCGGCATACAGGCAACTCCTTTTTACGCTGTCAAAAGCGGCTTTAAAATCGACAAAGAGATGGTGAGTGTCGATTCTCTTATCATGGGTCTTCTCCAGGATTTGGCGTATCGTGAAAATCTGGTCGATGGTAGACTTACCAGGTCTAAAGCCACACTGATAAGGTCCAATCAGTTTGTCTACGATGGGCTTCAGCCTTTCACACAACACGCTAGAAAGAACCTTATATGCGATATTAAGAAGACTAATTCCGCGGTAGTTGGTGCGGTTAGCGGGATCGCCTTTCTTGTGGATTGGGCAAAGCACACTTAAATTCCAATCCGGAGGCATGCATTCGTCTGACCATATTCTGCATAAGAGCTGATGCATGCTTTTTACCAGCTCTTCGCCTCCGCGTTTGAACAGCTCGGCGGGTAATCCGTCTTTTCCAGGCGCTTTGTTGTTTTTGAGCCGGGATATAGCTATCCTCACTTCATCATAGTCAGGTGGTGGGACGACTTTTCCATCGTCAGGGATTGGGGTATCGGGTTCGACGTCTCCCTCGCAATTTAGCAGTGAGGAGAAGTGCTCCCTCCATAATTTAAGTACACTTTGTACGTCGGTTACCAGGTCGCCATTATTGTCCTTACAGGAGCTTGCCCCGGTCTTAAAACCTTCCGTCATCCGCCGGATCTTTTCATAGAATTTTCGGGCATCATTCCTGCCAGCCAGCATCTCAAGCTCCTCACACTCACGCCTTTCGGCCTCACTTTTCTTTTTTCTGAAAAGGCGTCTCTCTTCCTTCTTTGCCTCACGATATTGTTGCCATACACTGCGGGTTGCACCCGTTCGCAACGTCTCCTTGTAGGCAGCGTCCTTTTTTTTCGAGGCAGTTTTGCATTCCTCATCGTACCAGTTGTTCTTGCGGGCTCGCTGGAACCCTATAGTGGCCTCAGCGGCGGTACGCAATGAGTGAGAGATATGCTTCCATTGCTCGGTTACATCGTTAGGTCGAGGATTGCCCTCTGCTAGCAGGTGTGAGAGTCGAGTTGTGAAATTATCAGCTGTCTGTGTCATGCGCAGCTTCTCGACGTCAAACTTTCCTTCCGTTACTGTGCGCACTTTCTTCGTTGCACAGAGGCGTGTGCGTATCTTGGCTGCGACAAGATAATGGTCAGAGTCAATATTGGGACCACGCAGTGTACGCACGTCCAGAACGGTGGAGCTATGTCTGCCGTCAATCAAGACATGATCAATCTGGTTTCTAGTTCTTTGATCAGGGGACAGCCATGTCACTATATACACTACATAAATAGAAAGTACTCGAGATGCAAAATTTTACGTTCCTAACTTTTTAATTGCAGAAGTTTTGGCCAAGAAACCTTATATCTGAACAATCGGTTGTATGGGGGCTATATGTTACATTTGCCCGATCTTGTTGATTTTCACTATATACACTACATAAATAGAAAGTACTCGAGTTGCAAAATTTTACGTTCCTAATTTTTTTATTGCGGAAGTTTTGGCCAAAAAACCTTATATCTGAACAATCGGTTGTATGGGGGCTATATGTTACATTTGCCCGATCTTGTTGATTTTCACTATATATACTACGTAAATAGAAAGTACTCGAGTTGAAAAATTTTACGTTCCTAACTTTTTAATTGCAGAAGTTTTGGCCAAGAAACCTTATATCTGAACAATCGGTTGTATGGGGGCTATATGTTACATTTGCCCGATCTTGTTGATTTTCACTATATACACTACATAAATAGAAAGTACTCGAGTTGCAAAATTTTACGTTCCTAACTTTTTAATTGCAGAAGTTTTGGCCAAAAAACCTTATATCTGAACAATCGGTTGTATGGGGGCTATATGTTACATTTGCCCGATCTTGTTTAGTTTCACTATATATACTACGTAAATAGAAAGTACTCGAGTTGAAAAATATTACGTTCCTAACTTTTTAATTGCAGAAGTTTTGGCCAAGAAACCTTATATCTGAACAATCGGTTGTATGGGGGCTATATGTTACATTTGCCCGATCTTGTTGATTTGCACTATATACACTACATAAATAGAAAGTACTCGAGTTGCAAAATTTTACGGTCCTAACTTTTTAATTGCAGAAGTTTTGGCCAAAAAACCTTATATCTGAACAATCGGTTGTATGGGGGCTATATGTTACATTTGCCCGATCTTGTTGATTTTCACTATATACACTACATAAATAGAAAGTACTCGAGTTGCAAAATTTTACGTTCCTAACTTTTTAATTGCAGAAGTTTTGGTCAAAAAACCTTATATCTGAACAATCGGTTGTATGGGGGCTATATGTTACATTTGCCCGATCTTGTTTAGTTTCACTATATATACTACGTAAATAGAAAGTACTCGAGTTGAAAAATTTTACGTTCCTAACTTTTTAATTGCAGAAGTTTTGGCCAAGAAACCTTATATCTGAACAATCGGTTGTATGGGGGCTATATGTTACATTTGCCCGATCTTGTTGATTTTCACTATATACACTACATAAATAGAAAGTACTCGAGTTGCAATATTTTACGGTCCTAAGTTTTTAATTGCAGAAGTTTTGGCCAAAAAACCTTATATCTGAACAATCGGTTGTATGGGGGCTATATGTTACATTTGCCCGATCTTGTTGATTTTCACTATATACACTACATAAATAGAAAGTACTCGAGTTGCAAAATTTTACGTTCCTAACTCTTTAATTGCAGAAGTTTTGGCCAAAAATTCTTATATCTGAACAATCGGTTGTATGGGGGCTATATGTTACATTTGCCCGATCTCGTTGATTTTCACTATATACACTACATAAATAGAAATTACTCGAGTTGCAAAATTTTACGGTCCTAACTTTTTAATTGCGGAAGTTTTGGCCAAAAAACCTTATATCTGAACAATCGGTTGTATGGGGGCTATATGTTATACTGGTCCGATCTTGTCAGTTCCGACAAATGATTCCTATATTACAAAATGGTGGCCTCATACAAAATTTCAGCCAGATATCTCAAAAATTGAGGGACTAGTTTGCGTTCAAACAGACAGACGGACAGACGGACAGACGGACATGGCTAAATCAACTCATCTCGTCATCCTGATCATTTCGGTATACTTACTGATGGGTCTATCTCTTCTTCTTCTCATATTTACAAACATCGGACCAAAGTTATAATACCATTTCATGTTCATGAAAGGTATAATAAAATGTAAAATTGATAAAATTGAAAAAAAAGTAAAATAAGAATTAGAAAAGTGATTGAAAGTAAAAAAAGAAATTTGTTGGAAATAAAAGGAAAGGAAATAATATAAAATAAATACAAATAAACAAAATGAAATAAATAAAAGTATAAAATAAAAGAAAGAATGGGAAAGGAAAGGGATGGATAAAAGGAAAATAAAGGTAAGTTAAGGTAAAAAAAAAACTAATGGCGGCGATATACCAACAGGTTATCATAACCTCTAACGAGATTTTTAGCCGAGTTCTCTTTCCAACTTGTGGTGGTGTTGTTTGAGTTTTTTCCTACAAGTTGGCGGGACCTACAGTTTTTTACCGACTCCGAACGGCACTTGCAAAGCAAATGAATTTTTTGGTGAGAAGCTTCCCTGCAGCGAAACCTCAAACTAGTCAGAAAAATACTAGTATACAACTATAATTTTCTGGCAGAACTCATACTAGTCAGGAAATATCCACTTCATACCAGTATACAACTAGAATTTTCTGGTAGAACTCATACTAGTCAGGAAATATCCATTTCATACCAGTATACAACTAGAATTTTCTGGTAGAACTCATACTAGTCAGGAAATATCCACTTCATACCAATATACCACTAGAATTTTCTGGTAGAACTCATACTAGTCAGGAAATATCCATTTCATACCAGTATACAACTAGAATTTTCTGGCTGAACCCATACTAGTCAGGAAATATACATTCCATACTAGTATATAACTACATTTTTCTGGATGAAATTATACCAGTTGAAAAATACAAAATTCATTCGTTTCGTTTTCTCTTATAATTCATAGATGCTTTTTCGTGATAGGGTAAATACAAATAGCCTCTGCTTTCTTAAGAATAAACATGAAAATAAAGTCGAGGGATGAAATAAAGGGTAAGCCAGGAAAATTCTGGTTGAAATCATACTAGTACAGGTTCAATGCTTTTTGGACTGGTATGGGACTAGTATATTTTATACTAGTCCTTTTTGGATTAGTATGTGGCCTAGTTCATTTTATGGAAATTATACTAGTCCAGGTTGAACTAGTATGGAACTACTATTTTACAACTAGTATGAAACTGGTATTTCCTGACTAGTAGATAACTGGTATATTCTGGTCGAAATCTGACAATTGACATCTCGTAGGACATCAACACGTAAAAAATACCAGTTGCTTATATGGAAAAAAGACAGAACACTGACTATTTGGGCCCGGTGCACCAACTAGTTGTAAAGTAGTTTTCAACTAGTTGCTTTCGCTGCAGGGTTATCATGGCAGAAATACACCCGGAGAGTTTGCGAAACTACTGCCGAGGGGCGACGCCGTTTAGAAGAATTATTTTTCTAAATCATTTTTCATGTTACTTTTGCCGGGCATCGAACCGCCACGACTTGGTGTAGAAGGCCGAACACTTAACCGCTACACCACGGCGGCCGCCAACGTTACGAAATTCCAATATGATGAGTGAAGTTAAGGTAAGGAACGGAAAATATGAGAGAAAAATCAAATAAAGGTAGGGAAAGCAAAGGAATGGAAAAGAAAAAAGGAAGGGAAGAAAGGAAATGTAATGTAGGTAAAGGAGTGGAAAAGAGAAGCAAATAGAGAAAGACAAAGAAAGGAAAGCAGAGAAAAAGAAAGGATAGAGAAGGCAGCGAGGAAGAAGGTATGGAAAATAAATGAAAATAAAAAGAAAGAAAAATAAAGGAAAGAAAGGTAATGAAAAGCTGAAAAAATAAGTAAAGGAAATGAATTTATTTGAAAAAAAACTAAAGGAGTTACGGAAGGGAAAAAAAGAAAATAAGGAAACGGTAGGAAAGCAAAGGTAACGAAACGAAATGACAGGAACAGAAATCTAAGGAAAAAAGTGAAAGAAAATAAAGGTAAGAAAAAAATTAAAGATATGAAATGAAAAAAAAAAAAAAAAAAATGAATAAAATGAAAGGAAACTAAGGGAAACCAAACGAAACTAAAGCAAAAAAACGAAAGGAAAGGAAAGAAAAAGAAAATAAAAGGAAAAAGGAATGTAATGGAAATAGAAAGAAAAGTCAGGTAAGAAAATAAAATAAAGGAAAATAAAAGAAAAGAACAGAAAAGAAAGAAAGAAAGAAAGAAGGTTAATAAAATGAAACGGACGAACAGAAAAGGAAATAAAAGGAAAAGAACGGAAAGGGAAGAATAGAAAAGGAAAGAAAAGCAAAAGATATAAATTGAGATGAAAGGAAAGGAAAGGAATGGAAATAAAAGCAAATGATAGCAAAGGAAAGGAAAGGATAGAAATACGTATGAAAACGAACTAAGAAGAATAAATAATTATCAACATTGAAACTAGATTATTGAATGGTGTAAAGAGTGAGAAAAAGCAAAATGAATAGGAATGTATAGAAACCAAAAATATAAAAATATGGAAAAGAAAGGAAAATTTAAGAAATATCAAAAAGGTAGGAAAATAAAATAAGGTTTTGTGGTTGAATTTCAACCACTGGGCGAACTCTAGTATGTATAAATACACATATATATATGTGTAACGTAGATATATACTGTCTTATCTGTACCATAAACAGAAAGTTTCAGCTGAAATTCGAAAAAGTGCGATTTTTTGCAAAGGGGACTTGTTGCGATTTTAATTTTTGCAGATTCTGATTCGGGAGCCCTCCCCCTAAAAAACCTCATTTAAATTTCCATCGTTCCAGAAAGTTCGTGTCAGACATGATTTGGGCCCACCGTGCATACCCTTTTCAAATGAACAAAACAATATATATATTTCGAAGTGACAACTATTCTCTACCCCAAATCGTTGAGAATTTCAAAATCGGTAGAAATATAAATTTTTAGTGAATTTTTTCAACGAGAACTCTGAAAAAACGGTATTTAGTGTTTTTGAAGAAATATAAAATACTACATACATTTCACATAAATTCCCTTCTTTCTCGCTTACGTACATATGCTTAGCCACATTTCAGCCTTTAAGCATTATTTCTACTTTCACACACTCATAGTATCACTCTCTTTATATAACTGACAAAGCCTTCAACTCCTTGCGGATATTTACTGAAAAAGCAGGGCATGTAAAGCAGAAGAGAATTAGGACAAATCCGGAAATTGAATATATGCGTGTAGATTATGCAACTGAAAACTAAGCAATGTGTTTGTGTGAAATTGTGTTTAATGAAAAGTTGGTGAACTTATATTTAAAGGTAAGACATATTTTAAAGAAATTTGTATACGTCCATATGTATATAAAGTAGGCTGCTTTATTTTCCGGTAAAATGTGACTGGCAAACAATTTTGTTTTTAAATTTCAAGATTTAAGTGAAGTGAGCGGATTGAAAGCGAAAGCAAATCTTGTAGATTTTTTTATTATTAAAATGCTTAATATTTCTTCTTTTTTCATTATTTAAATGCTCAAAATTTCTTCTTTTTATTAAAATGTTTTTATTAGGTCGCTTTCGTCGTTCTTGTGCCCGGATTTTTGCATTCGATTTTGAACCAACTTCCTGTTGTGGTAGGGTCTTGAAATTTTCACCACAGTTCAGGTCACGATGACAATGCAATATTATGAAAAAAAAAAATCGATAGGTGACACGTGGGTCGCTATATTTTCAAAAATCGCATTTATGATCCGATTTGGCTGAAATTCGGAATATGTATTACTACTATGAAAAGAAATATTTTCCTAAAAAAAAAAAATCCGCTAGGTGGAGCTGAGATCGGGGTAATAAAAACCATAACATTTGGCGCTTGCTATATCGTGAAAAGATTTTTTTTTGTTTAGAAAAGCTCATATCGGTAATAAGATTGTTAGAAATTAATGCGAACCATCTTTATCATGCGCCAATGTTTTATACATTTCAAACTCAAAGTACTATTTAATCCTATAAGAATTCCCACTCACAAATGTTCCGGATAAGCTTTACGTGGTGAAGAATCTATGTAGGCAGAGGGGAAATTATTTTCCAGTTTTTAGTTCATTTAAAAAACATTTTAAATTAAAAATATTTTTTTATTCTATTTTTTTTTTTCTTTCAAACCAGTTATTTATACAAAAGAAAGTTAAACTTTTCTTGAAGCACCAAAATCCTTCAAAGTTTACTAAATTGCGGTTAATAATTTAAAATTTTAATTCTTTCTCTTCTTTGAATGAAAATTAAAAACATAAATTTTTCCACCACATTGTATTGGTACGAAATTACTTTTTCTACAACAATGCATCGCCTTGAATAGCAGACAAAAAAATAACCAAAATATTTACTTCCCTTTCGCGTTTGCTCTATCACTACCTTCCTGTTTTTCTTACTCATTTACACACTTTTTTCTGTTTTCGTCCTTAGCTCTGTAGGAACTGCAATAAGTATTTTAATTACCAGGTTTTTGAAAGTACGCAAAAGTTTTTTTGATACTTAAAATTGCCCACTTGGCCCTGCAGTTGCCCATTTAGTGACCTGCATAGAGAGTTCCGGAAAATAATTATAAATATGTACATATGTACATAGTTATGTATTTACATACACGTAGGGAAATATTTTCTAGATTTTAGCAACCACATCAGCAACAGTGCTACTTACTCCACAGTCATCAGCACAATACTTGGCACAACCTGAATCTCAGTTACTATTGTAAAATTTGAAAAAGTCTTCGGCAAGGAAGATGAATAAGGAGAGAAGGAGAGAGAAGATGAAACGAAAAGCTCATGGAGGCGCAAAGTTAGCAGCAAACGACAAACAAAGCGCAAATAATTCGGTAACAATGAAACATTACAAACGGGTTTCCTAGATGTGAAGTACCATTTCACCAGACCCGAATCCGGATCGCATTCATACCTACATACCAACGTAAACATATGAATGCCCATATATATTTGGTCAAAACTTTAGTTGTGGCTGCGACGGCATAATTTTTCATTGTTCACAACAAACCACTTGTCCAAAGTTGTTCTACTCTTCGTTCTATGAACACTTATAATTCCTCACTATTGTTTAATTTTTTCCTTTCTTGTATAATATTTTCCTTGTTGATGTGAATGAAAATATGTATCAACAATTGTTTTCATTCAGAGCTAGTGCAATTTTCTTTTACTTATTTTTGTGGGTCATTATGTCATCGTCATCCCCCACGCAATTTAAAACTATTGAATTTGTATGTTGACCTCAAGTTGCTAAGAATATTGTAGCAACAACGGACACAGTGACATAGCGGCTTGAAAATATTTGAAAACAAAGACACCGAATGCATGTAAATCCCAATTAAAGTTAGTTAGTTGAAATAAATTTAAATTAAATTAAAGTAAGTAAGTAAAATCAAAATGAATTAAAATAAAATTAAAAAAAAAATGAGGAAAAAAAAAAATAAAATTAAATTAAAAACAAAATAAAACAAACAAAAATAAAATAAAACAAGTAAGGAAAAGGGTGCCTACGGCTGTGCCGAAGGCTTTATACCTTTCATGATTATGAGTCACGTTGTTTGAAACATGAACACACTATAAATGAGTGACGCTCTTACGCTGATAAATAAAGGATGCAATCAATTATATAGGGACAATGTGAAAAATTGGGTGTATGAATTAGCCCCCACTGAATTAAACCCCACCGGGCAAAATGACTTAAGCTCCACCAATGTTAAAATAAAATTAAAAAAAAAAATGAGGAAAAAAATAAAATAAAATTAAATTAAAAACAAAATAAAAAAAAACAAAAATAAAATAAAACAAGTAAGGAAAAGGGTGCCTACGGCTGTGCCGAAGGCTTTATACCTTTCATGATTATGAGTCACGTTGTTTGAAACATGAACATACTATAAATGAGTGACGCTCTTACGCTGATAAATAAAGGATGCAATCAATTATATAGGGACAATGTGAAAAATTGGGTGTATGAATTAGCCCCCACTGAATTAAACCCCACCGGGAAAAATGACTTAAGCCCCACCAATGTCTCAGTAAATCTTTCCCCACCAAAAATGACAGAATACCCACTAAAAAAAAAGGGAATTAATCCCCACGAAAATGACTTTAGCCCCACTTTACTTCATTATACCTTTCATGAACATGAAATGGTATTATAACTTTGGTCCGATGTTTGTAAGTATGAGAAGAAGAAGAGATGGACCCATCAATAAGTATACCGAAATGACCAGGATGACAAGCTGAGCTGATTTAGCCATGTCCGTCTGTCCGTCTGTCTGTTTGAACGCAAACTAGTCCCTCAATTTTTGAGATATCTGGCTGAAATTTTGTATGTGGCCACCATTTTATAATATAGGAATCATTTGTCGGAACTGGCAAGATCGGACAAGTATAACATATAGCCCCCATACAACCGATTGTTCAGATATAAGGTTTTTTGACCAATACTTCCGCAATTAAAAAGTTAGGAACATACAATTTTGCAACTCGAGTACTTTCTATTTATGTAGTGTATGAAGTGAAAATCAACAAGATCGGGCAAATATAACATATAGCCCCATACAACCGGTTTTTCCGATATACGGTTTTTTGGCCAATACTTCCGCATTTAAAAAGTTAGGAACATACAATTTTGCAAATTGAGTAGGAACGTAAAATATTGCATCTTTAGTACTTTCTACAGATGTAATGTGTATAGTGTAAGTCAGTACAATTGAACACATATAATATATAGCCTCTATACAATCGATTGTTCCGGTAACTCGGATTCTATTATTTTGTAAGTCTTTTTAAATTATAACAAAGATGTGTAATATGTATAGTAAATATAGTTAAATTGAAACAGGCTGTACTGGGGATCGAACAGTGAAAATCGTGACGCTTATTCATGAAAGGTATATAGCCTTCGGCTATACTTGTTTTTTATTTATTTTGCTTGCTTGAAGTTTAAAAGTTTTTAAATCAAAATTTTAACAAAAATTTAATTATACATATTTCCGGTTCCAAAGTAAACAGAAGTATTTCAAAATTTAAATTGTTTTTTGAAACGGCATTCAATATTTCAATTTTACAATGGAGTTCTATGAAAAAAGAAAAGTGTGAAATGCTGTTTTCCCAAAAATTTTAAAAAGTAAATACATCTGTATAGCGCTACCGGTACTACATCACGAGAGAAGCCAAGCCTCTCTGGCTCGACGACTAAGATCTTCCCCCTCCCAATCCAGGGTGTTATGCGACCACGTGCCCATTGGACGTTTTCAGCCGGGAGGCAAACCGTGGCTGTAATCGAACGGAGCCTCTCTGACACCGGGCCGCCTCGGAGAATAACTATGGCCTTACCGCGGTATGGGGCTCTGCCGCGGCGGACGACACATTCCCCCTACTCTTCCCTTGACCATAAACTGGCCTTGCCCGGCGAGGGGTCGTACGAACAAGATGATAAATAATAACAAAAACCCTAAAACTAAAGATACAACTATGTATACTGCACAGCAGGGGAGGAAAATGCTGGAGCAAGCGAGAAAGCAACGTCGGAGGACAAACTCCATTTCCTTATCAGCCGAGAGATCGACAGCGATGGCAACTACGGGTCGATTAGCTCTGGATAACAAGGGGGCAATCCCCAAAGTAAGTACCGGTACAAACACAGTGAAGCCAACAACGGCTGATGGTAAAGTCCTAGTAAGTGCCGGTACCGAAACTAAGTCTTTAACGTCTGTGGCAGTGGTCTCACGACCTGGCCCCAGAGATCCAAATAAGGGAACGACCGCTATGGCAACTACGGGTCGAAATTTACCCCAAAAGACATCTCCCAGTCGCTCTGAGTACTTGGACAAAAGAGCGGCCGCGAGGATCCTGAAGAAATACGAGGGTATTTCACAAGAGACGCTATCGCCGAATGCTAGAAAGACGGTGGAGATGGCTGAAGCTATCTTACCGAACTTCCAAAGCGATTTCGCGCCAAAGAAGGTTAATGGAAATCCCTTCAAACGCCAGAGATCGGACGTGGATTTAAAACCTCACCCGAAGCGGCAGCAGTACGCCCCCGTAGTGGGTACACTCAGCTTTGCTGAAGTAACTAAGGATAGGATCCTCATAGGCGTCATTGACCGAGGTAACGAAAGCTGGGCCATCCTTAGGGACCAGTGGCGGTACGTCCGGAACGCTATCGGTAATGCCCTTCTCGACATTATGGATGAGTCTCCGGGTGCCACGCCGATGGGTTCTGATGCGGGATGGCACCAGGGCCGAATCAAGGTATTCGCTTGCGAGGATGCACAAACTGTTGCACTGTACAAGGCAGCAGCTGCAAGACTGGGTGAGATCTACCAAGGGGCAAGAATCGAGGTTGTCGACTGGAAGGACATCCCGGCTCGGCCAAGGGCAAGAGCGTGGATTCCTGCTATCCCTGCTGAACCTGAGAGAATTCTCAGGATGCTGAGGATCATGAACTCGTCTCTCCCGACGCAGAACTGGGGTGTCAATCTGGTCGAGGATGCGGTAGGGCCTGACAGGCAAGTGGTCTTCACCTTGACTAAGGAAGCACTCGAGCCCCATAAACGGTGCAATGGACGAGTGCACTACGGCATGGGTCAGATCGTGATCCACGTATACCGCGGCGATGCACAGCGCGCTGCTATTTCGGTTGCACCGGAGGGCTCGGACATCGCAGTGCCGGTAGAGGAGTCGGAGATGTCCGACTCGGAAAGTATGGTATCTGCCACGTCAAATGGCGAAGGAGCAGTGAACAGCTCGGAGATGGGAGACAGCCTGCTGGACGGGGAGGACCTCAACGTCACAGTGATAGCAGCTAGTCCTGAGCGCACCAATGTCAATACTGCCACAGTTAGTAGGATCTCGGCTACGCCAAATCGTGGTCTGAACAAATCGTCGTTGAAAGATAAGCCTCCAGATGAGGTGGAACTCGACGATACGGCGGTGGCAGGGAAGTCTGAGCGCTCTCATGTTGGTGGTGACTCAGATAAACCTGCACAAATCTAAAGCAGCCTCGGCTGCTTTAATCAGTCGTCTCTCTAAAGGCGACATAGATGTGGTCCTCATCCAAGAACACTGGGTCAACAGCTCAAGGATTTGCGGTTTGGGGATTAAGGGTTTTAAGCTAGTCCAAGCCAGCGAGGGGGGCAGGGTTAGAGCCTGTATTCTGGTTAAGTCTGAGCTGAATGCTTTTCTCTTGCCCAACTATACCAATGGTGTCGTTACAGCTGCCAGTTTAACAGTCGACAGTACCAGTCTGACGATGGCATCGGTCTATATGCCCTACGACGCCGAAGAACCTCCGCCACAGAGGGAGGTAAAAGACCTGGTGGCAAATTTTTCCATGGGTCATCTTATTATCGGAACTGACGCCAATGCTCATCACGTCCAGTGGGGAAGCTCCGATATCAATGCTAGAGGAGAGTCGTTGTTTAATTATTTGTTAACAACTAACCTGGTAGTTTGCAACGTGGGTAACGAATCTACGTTTATTACTAAAACCCGTAGGGAGGTCATAGATCTCACTATTTGCAGCGAAGGCGCTTATGAGTGGGTCAGAAAATGGCGCGTTCTCGATGAACACTCATTCTCCGACCACCGGTACACGGCTAAAAATTTGAACCTAAATTTTAAACTTTTAAGGACTACATATAGGACCAAACCAAATTTGGATTCAAATTCAATCTATACCAGTTTTCATGAAAATTGGCTAAATGAATCAGGTTTCAATTATAAACAAGAAATGTTTTAACAATTTTTTAAAGATAAAATAAATTGTTTGTCCGTTGGCGGGAATTCGAACCAAGACTCCCCGCATTATGCCCGTCTGCTCTACCACTGAGCTACATCGCACACATAAATGTTGTTGGCAAAATTCAATCTTGAATAAGCTTTCAAAAATAAATTTGAAGTTTCAAACCCAAAAGTTTAAATGTTAGACCGAAAAGTTTTCATTTTCAAACCAAAAAGTTTTAATTTTAAACCTAAAAATTTTAATTTTCAAACCAAAAAGTTTTAATTTTAAACCGAAAAGTTTTAAGAATAAAGTAAAACTAATAAAATGTGGTAGCTGGCAGGATTCGAACGAAAACGCTCAGGAGTCACAGCAGACTGCTCTATCGCTGAGCTATGACGCACATGAAGTTTTTGTGGGCAAAATTCAATTACATTGAAACAAACCAAAAATAAAAAATTTAAATCGAAACCAAAAGAAATTGAAAATCTTTGTAGGTATTTGGAGGGTTTGAAATATTGTACAAAATAGTTTGAAAAATTGATTAAACTTTATACGCGTTTAAAATTTAGGTTCATTTTTTTAGCCGTGTACGTAGAATTAGTTCTAGACTTTTCTGTTGAGCAGCCGGTTATGAAACGCAACCCACGTAACACTAACTGGCAGCTGGCCAAAACCACGCGGTAAACATAGGCCGCATTGGTGGTCCTACGACCTGGACTCGCTCCGTAAATCATGTAGGACACAATTCAATAAGGCCAAGAGCCTTGGCACGGAGAATCAATGGCTCGAATATAAAGTTAAACTCAGGGCCTACAAAAAAGCTCTGAGGCAGGCGAAGAGAGTATCGTGGAGAAATTTCTGCACTGGGGTCGAAAATGTCGACGATACAGCGAGACTTAGACGAGTGCTCTCAAAAACTCAAACAGCCACAAGCTATTTGCGCAAACTTGGCGGATCCTGGACCAGCACGGAGAGGGAAAACCTAGAGCTGCTCTTGAATACGCACTTCCCAGGGAACTTGCATGAGGAACCCCTAGCACCTACAAAAAACCTGGCTGTACACATACCCATCACGGAGGAAAAGGTTAGGTGGGCGGTTAAAAGCTTCGAACCGTTCAAGGCTGCCGGGCCAGACGGGATTATTCCCGCACAACTCATAAACACGCTGGAGACATCAGCCAAATGGCTGGTATTTCTCTATACAGCCTGCCTGGCTCTTAGCTACATTCCGTGCTCCTGGAGAAGTGCCACGGTAGTGTTTATTCCTAAGGCGGGGAAGGCGTCTCATTACGAGCCCAAGGACTATAGGCCGATCAGTCTCACATCCTTTGTGCTCAAGACCTTCGAGAGGATAATAAATGACTACCTCTCCTCTACTATTGATAGCAACCTGATCTGTAGCTATCAGCATGCATACACCAAAGGGAAATCTACAGAAACTGCGCTTCACAGCCTAGTTTCTGTTATTGAAAAATCGCTGTATGAAAAGGAGTACTGTCTTGTGGCCTTTTTAGATATTGAAGGAGCCTTCAACAACATAAGCCCTGATGCTATAAACACCGCTTTAACAAGTCTGGGCATAAGCAGGTCTCTTATTGGACTTATTGATCAACTGCTAAGGAGTAGACGAATAGTTTCATCACTGGGCTCGGTTGACTTATCACACTATGTCACAAGGGGAACGCCTCAGGGTGGTGTTCTCTCCCCGCTTCTATGGAACCTCACTGTCAACTCGATGCTGCGAGACACAAGCTGGGTGGGCGGGAAGGTAGTGGCATATGCAGATGACTTAGCTATAGTATACAGGGGCAAATTCCCACAAACCCTGTGCGACTTGATGCAAGTAGCACTGAGAGAGGTTTCCTCATGGTGCTCGCACTGCGGACTGAGCATCAACCCGGGAAAAGTGGAACTGGTCCTTTTCACCAACCGCTATAAGATACCACCGCTAATACTACCAAAACTGAATAACGTGCACCTGAACTTGGCTGACAAAGCCAAGTTCTTGGGCACAGTTCCGGATAGGAAACTAACCTGGAAGGAGAATGTTCTTCAGCGCCAGAAGAAAACGTGTATTGCACTCTACACGTGCAAAAGAGCCATTGGAAAGAAATGGGGGCTTAGCCCCAAAATATGGAAATGGATCTACACTGCAATCATTCGACCAATCATGCTCTATGGAGTTGTGGTATGGTGGCCTGCGCTGAGCAAGGCAACAAACCTTAATCTGCTAGGTAAAGTACACAGATCTTGCATGATCTGCATAAGCGGTGCGTTAAGAACAACGCCCAATGAAGCACTCCAGGCCATTCTTGGCATTTGCCACTCGATCTGGAAGGGCACCGAGTAGCAGCAGCATCGGCTCTGCGTCTAAGGGAAACGTCCGGCTGGGGCGCAAGCACTACTGGACACGACTGTATTTTGGGATCCTATAGCTTTCTTCCGCTGAGCACAGATCGCTGTGCGACCACAACAGTCGGAGATAGCGGTTTTAAAATCAACATTCCCAGCAGGGAAGAATGGGAGAGCACGGATCGGAGTCCCGTCACTCATGGCGGCACTTCCATTTATACTGATGGCTCGAAGTTAGACGGCAGAGTTGGGGGAGGGGTTTATTCAAAGGATCTGAACCTTGAGCTCTCCTTCAGACTACCTGATCACTGCAGTGTCTTCCAGGCGGAAGTATCAGCAATCATGGACGCCGCGGCTTGGATAGGCCACCACACTATCAGACAGGACATTTTTATATTCAGCGACAGCCAGGCGGCCATCAAATCCCTTGGCTCTACTCGTTCAACTCTGAACTGACGCTCAGCTGTCGTCGATCTCTACAAGAGATGGCCCGGGGCATAGGGACATTGAGGGAAATTGTAGGGCAGACGAACTTGTGAGGCAGGGCACGACCAAGCAGGTTCTTCTTAAAGAGCGCTTAGGTATGCCGTTTGCCACATGCAAGCTTATGCTGAAGGAATACACACTCCACCAAGCCAACTAAAGATGGCTGCAATCTCCAGGATGCCGGATATCCAAAGAAACCTGGCCGAAATGGGATCATAAAAGATCAAGACAAATTTATGCCCTATGGAGAAGAGAAATCTCCATATTAATAGGCGTATTAACTGGGCACTGCCTCATTGGTAGGCACGCAGAAAGACTTGGTGTGCCCTACCGACGATGCTGTAGTTGCAAGATGATGAGGAGGAGGAAACGGTGGAGCACCTCATCCGCAAGTGCCCGGCTTTAAGTGGCGCGAGAATGAGCTTTTTGGGAGTTCCCTTCCTGGGCAGCCTACGCCAGGTCACGGAGCTGGACATAAAGGACCTGATGGCCTTCATCAAGTCATCTAAATGGTTCGAGGAGGAGTAACGGTGTCGGTATAGGAAAGTCAGTCCCGGGATTCTGCTATGTGGAGAATTCCGTTAATACCGGGATTTTCCATATGGCAGAGTCCCGGAACTGACTTTCCTAGTGTTGGTGGTATCACAACGGGCCTTTTAATACTGGCCTAGGTGTGCCTCTGCGGCAGCCACTTGAACCTAACCTAACCTAAATACATCTGTTTACTTTGGAACCGGCGATATGTATGTAATATTTAAAAAGAAAAATAGTTGTAAGAGATGGATTTTTATTATATGATTATTTACAAAATTATGGTTTCTCCTTTTCCGAAATGTGCACTATTAGTGATTTTAACCTTTCGTAAAAGGTCACGGAATTAAAATGAATTAAACCCCACGAAAATTATTTTATCCCCACCAATCAAAATGAATTAAGCCCCACCAAACGATAGTTCCGATAATTCCGATAAACGGATTTTGGGGTATAACTCCTGTTGTTAAACAGGTAGAAACGTAACTATTGCTCTTTTTGCGTGTGCAATGTCGATGTTTAAAAACATGGTTGACCTAATTTTTCAGGGTGTATGAATTAGCCCCCATTGAATTAACCCCCACCGGGCAAAATGACGTTTGGTGGGGCTTAATTCATTTTGATTGGTGGGGATAAAATCATTTTCGAGGGATTTAATTCATTTTACATGACTGAATCCCCACTAAAAAAATTAACTAATCCACACGAAAATGACTTTAGCCCCACTTTCCGCCATTTTTAATTTCGTTGTAAAATTGGTGGGGCTTAAGTCATTTTGCCCGGTGGGGGGTAATTCAATGGGGGCTAATTCATACACCCTGAAAAATTAGGTCAACCATGTTTTTAAACATCGACATTGCACACGCAAAAAGAGCAATAGTTACGTTTCTACCTGTTTAACAACAGGAGTTATACCCCAAAATCCGTTTATCGGAACTATCGATTGTATGGGGGCTATGTGAAATATTAATCGAGCCCCAATGATTTTCAGCATCGATATTGTTCGTGCAAAAAGAGCGACAATTACAAAATTTGACGTTTCTACCTATTTAATAAAACGAGTCATAGCCCAAAATCCGTTTATAGGAACTATCGATTGTATGGGGCAATGTGAAATATTAATCCCATTTCAATTATATTCAACATCGATATTGCTCCTGCAAAACGAGCGATAGTTACCTAATTTGAAGGTCCTACCTGTTTAATTACAGGAGTTATACCCCAAAATCCGTTTATCGGAACTATCGATTGTATGGGGGCTATGAGAAACTTTAATCGAATCTTAATGATTTTCAACATCGATATTGCTCATGAAAAAAGAGCCGTAGCTGTAAAATTTTACGTTGCTACCTCTTTTATTACAGAAGTTATGGCCAAAAAACCCTATATCGGAACAATCGGTTGTATGGGGTCTATAACTTATACTGGTCCGATCTCGCCATGATTCCAAAATGGTGGCCACATACAAAATTTCAGCCAGATATCTCAAAAAATGAGGGACTCGTTTGCGTTCAAACAGACAGACGGACAGACGGACAGACGGACATGGCGAAATGGACTCAGATTGTCATCCTGATCATTTCGGTATACAAATATGGTCCTGACATTTTCTCTAAGAGCTACCAGGTCTGAGATATCGCGATTGTAAAGTTCGCTCTGGAAAATATATGCCACGTACATACTTTTCCGTATTTTTCTCGAAAACTTTAGTATGCCTAGAAAAATTGTCTCTTATTTGGCATAAAAAACTTATTAGGTCAAATTAAATTAAATTCGTCTAATTTTGCAAACAAATTCATTCTGCGGACAAACATTCTCGAAATAACTTCGCATTTGGTGCAGTGTAAATGTATTATGTAAATGAAAAGCAATTAGAAAAACATATTGTTAGTCCTCAAAAAAAAAAAAATTAGTTTTCGAGTTGCATCCTTTTCTCTTATTTTTTTTACAAAAATATATTCACGACTAGATCCCGTACCTATATTTTTACTAAAACTTGAACAACTCTCTGAAATAAGCTCAGGGATAAGTAGAATTTCTTACTAAAAACGTCAATCTCTGACAGTGAGACGGCTATAGTTACTCGTTTATGTACCTTCATTAGTCAGAAAACCGTGTAGGCCACTTCAAACAACGGAGAGTTAAAAAAAATAAAATACAATAAAAAAATAAAAGAAAATAAAATAAAACAAAAAAATTTAAAAAAATATTAAATAAAATAAAGTAAAATAAAATAAAATAAGATAAAATAAAATAAAATAAAATAAAAGAAGTATCCAGTCTAAGTTCGGGTAAACCGAAGATTAAATACCCAGCGATTTCTACCAGTTTCATTAGGAATATTTCCTATACCACCATGAAACCTGCCAAATGTCATCATTTTACTATAATCAGTTTTAAAGTTATGAACAGTCAAATTTTCAAAAATGTCTCCCAAAAATGCCTCCCACTTTAAAAAAATTTATCAGAAGAAGTAAGTAAGTCTAAGTCCGGGTGAACCGAACATTGAATACCCAGCGGTATTTTTCAGAACGGGATAACAATAATATAGGCCCTAGGAGGATTTAGCTAAAGTTTTTACTATCTTAGCTATTTACCTTACCGAATTATGTCAATTTATGTGATTTTCGAAATGTTCCATATCGAAAGTGGGCGTGGTCGGAAAGAGATTTGGTCCAATTACATCAGGTATGCTCCCTATTACGCTAGTATACCTTGTACCAATTTCATCGTTCTACCGTAATCAGTTTAAAAGTTATGACCCGTGAAATTTTCAAATATACCTCCCTGAAAAGAGGGTGATGCCACGCTTACTTTTAAAAATTTATCAAAAAATCATAATAGAAGGACTAGGGGGTTCATCCTACCAAATCATGTAATTTTAGCCATTTCCGTTACCGAATTATGTCAATTTATGTCATCTTCGAAATTTTCGATGCTGAAAGTTGGCGTGGTTGGAGACCGCTTTTTCCAGTTTCACCAGGTATACTCCCAACGATACTCGTATGCTTTGTGCCAAATTTCATCGTGCTATCGTAATCAGTTTAAAAGTTACGACCAGTCAAATTTTCAAAAATGCCTTCCTTAAAAGTGGGCGCTACGCCCACGATAAAAAATTTATGGAAAAATCATAAAAGAGTGACCAGGGGAATTCACCTATAAAATTTTATCATTTTAGCCATTTCTTCTGCCGATATATGCCAAATTGTGTGATTTTCGAAATTTTCGATATCGAAAAAGGGGCGTGGTTATCATCCGATTTCGCCCATTTTCAATAGCAACCTACCACGGCCAGAAAATAACCTGTATACAAAATTTCTTGCAAATATCTCAATTTTTACTCAAGTTATCGTGTACACAGACGGACAGACGGACGGACATGCCTTAATGAACTCCTCTTTTCAACCTAAGAACTTTCATATATGGAACTCTATATATAGCTCGATTATTTTGTGCCGTTACGCACTACCGTTATGTGAATTTTTTTGCGGGGTATATTTACATTCATATCTACACTGAACCAAAAAAGTTCAAGTATCCAAAGAAAAAGTACATAGATTTTAAGAATTGTTCGTTAAAACCTCTCCAAAGAACTTTTTCGTAGAAATTTAAGAACATTTCATAGAATATAAGTACTTTTTCGTAAAATATGTAAACAAATCCACAGAAAGCATGTATTCATTCATAAATTGTAAGAAAATTTTCTTGGATTCTATGAATATTTTCTTATATTTTAAGAAAAACCAGCGTGAACTTCTATGAAACTTTGTTCGTAAAAAACATGTACGTTTTTGGTTCAGTGTACAGGTGTGCTAAGCAGGAAGTTGTTATTAAAAATACTAAAACCAGTAAAAATCAGCAAGTCTACATCGCTTTAGAAATTCCTTGCAACTTGGTTTATTGTTTAATAGAAGAAATATACATATAAAAATAATAATAATGAAAAGTGAGCAAATAATAACGAAAAATTTGAATAAGTATAAAAAGCTTAGAACATAATTTTTCACGGCTGGATATGGATCACCTACCCAACCGTTTACGGGCTTTTTATTATGCGGCCTCAAGCTGAGCAATACTTTACAGCATGCCAAAGGAAGCAAGATTGCTGCAGCGTTGTGGTATGTGGTAAGCTGCGTGTGGCATAAATTGCGTGATGCGAAAAAAAACAAAACCTGAAATTAAAATTGTAACAAAAAGATCATAAAAAAAGATCATAACAATAAAATTGTGGACAATAGGGCAAAAGTTAGATGTATGTATATATTTTGATGTTTAGTATGCATATGAATTTACAGTAGAGTGGCCTTTGAGAGAGGGGAGAATAATTTGTTCGTGTAAACAATAGACAAAGCTTTAGCTTACAATGATTTGAAGAAATTTGTTAACATTAAAAATTGCAACAGAGAGTTCCTTTTTTCGGAAAAAGAAAATAACAAAATAACCAATCTTATCACAAAGCCTTCCTCCAGAGACAAACAACTAGTCCGTCAGCGAATTAAAAATGCAACTTAACTCTTCCTCCCTTTTTAGAAGGCAATTTTTTTACCACGCAGGGCAAAGGTAACAATTCGGGGTCCAAACCAAAAGCCATTTCGACGTTGAAAAATAAAGGTCATCCTAATATAGTGTACATATCTATGCCTAGCGTACTAGCAATAATCTAGAAACAAAAGCTAACGTAGCGGAAGTAAAAAATACAATATACGAGTATTCAAACTACACACTGAAACAAAGAACCATAGTACACATTTGAAAACACTTACATACATATATGTGTATGTATAGTGCATCTAAAAACTACATACATATATAGCCCGCAGAAACTAACCTTTTAATATTCGGCATACAGTTTAGAATACGGCCCTTTAAACTAAAAATTTTTGAAAAAGTTTAAATTGCATTTTTAAACCAACCGGGACAAACTCCTGTAAAAATAAGAACGGCGACCGGAGGCCCATGTTCAGAGAGTACTTCCGGCCCTTTTAAACGTAGAAACTGAGCAATAATCCAAAGAATATCTCGAACATGACCCCAAAATCGAAAACTACGAAATTAACTCTTTACAACTTGACTATAATGGGGTTGCGAATAACAATATCACGAAAGAAGGTTGAGCTCCATCAATTTTTTGAAAAAAGAAAAATAGAAGAATGGTCCTATGGACAATCGAATTTTAAAACCAAAAACTATGGGGCATATTCATAGTCGAAATAAAGTAGACACTAAAGTTAGCGGCAGCATTTTTGACAGATAGGCCTTTAGAAGAGTAGGTCGCCTATCCGTTGGTGCACCCTGGGTAACGCTAAATGACCTACATGGCCTACACGGCTAGTTTCTACGAGAACGGTACCAGTACTTGTGCTGTACCCATCGTGCCTAAACGACCCGGGCCGTTTTTTCATATCGACCCGGCTAAGAGCAATACACGCGGTTCGACCCTGTCTGACATTCTGGCAGGGCTACACCTCGTTACAACAACAACAACAACAGGATGAAGTAGATGAAAATGGATTTCTGAAATTTTTCAGTTTACAGTGAAGTTTGTGGACCAGTCTAACAGAATTCAGCTTATACGTTATATCATATCGTCGCTCACTTGTCAGAATGTGAAAATTTTCCAGATTTGAGTTAATAGGCTCATGTGACTAGTCTCTTCTTTCTCTACGACTCACGAAAATCCTGGGTTTCAAAAGTACAAGAAACCCCCAGGAATTTGCAATGCCATTTTCATGAATGTGTGGTTCAATCTCTGAAAATTGTTCCAGAAAAACCAATGTGTGTGTTGTGTCATGTTTCTGGCGGAACAAAAATGTTAAAAAATTATATTTCTAAATTTTTAAAAACTTTTCTTGAGCCAGAAACAAGAATGTATTGCACCATGGCGTATACGTAAAAATTTTGCTACACGTTCGTGTTTCTGGCTCAACGAAATTTTTAAAATAATATAGAAATTCAATATTTAAACACGTTCCTTGCGCCAAAAACATGAATGTGCTGGCACAACGAAAATTTTAAAGAATTTACTTTGGAAATGTTAAAAGAGGAATTGAAGGAATATTAACCTAAAACCTATATCAGTGGAAAGAGAATATCACTTGCGAAAATATATTTATGTCAAAAACTAAAATTTCTAATTTTGCGAGAGCAATAAACTTTCAAATACGATTTCCAAAAATTTTAATTTTGGCACATTCGTCGTTCTGGCGAGCGGGCGACGAAATACGCGGACATTATTAAAAAAGTGGTTGAAATTTCAGAGTCACGTCCCAATTCCCTTAAGCTATATAATAAAAACTAATGGCGGCGATATGCCAACAGGTTTTCATAACCTCTAACGAGATTTTTAGCCGAGCTTTCCAACTTGTGGTGTGTTGCTTTTTAGTTTTCCTACAAGTTGGCGGGACCTACAGTTTTTTGACGACTCCGAACGGCACTTGCAAAGCAAATGAATTTTTTGCTGAGAAGCTTCTCATGGCAGAAATACACCCGGAGAGTTTGCCAAACTACTGCCGAGGGGCGACCCCGTTTAGAAAAATTATTTTTCTAAAAAATTTTTGATGTTACTTTTGCCGGGCATCGAACCGCCACGACTTGGTGTAGAAGGCCGAACACTTAACCGCTCACCACGGCGGCCGCCTAAGCTATATAATAGTTTGCAGAAAAGATACAACCAAATTTGAGTTAGGCTTATATTTTATTCTCTAATATACCTTTGAAGAGAGCTCTTATTTATATTTACTTAATAACAGTATTTACTCGACCTCAAAACTTAAATTCGCTCATTGCTCAACAAATAAATGCAAACGTTTTGTTGCACCCAAAAGTGTACTTTAATAGTTTACTAAAAAACGAATAAAACACAAACAATTCACTTGACCCATTGTATGAATAACAGTGAAACAACCGCTATGGCTTGACTCAACATTAATGTCAACGTCACTTCAGTGATAGCAAAAATTGTTAAAAAATAAGCGAAGTGGTTAGAGAGAAAATAACAACTCATGATGACGACCGACCAAGCGACTAGCCAGCGGAGAGTTGCATTGAAATTGACGTTGTCACTGTTAACATCATTGTTTGTTAGATGCCAAATACTAGGGCTAGGAAAACGTTGTAATAGTAACGCAAATATTTGTGGATGGTGGATTTCTCGAGGCAAGGTTTGGCTTTAATTTGCAGCGAACGTGCCCTTGCTCAGGGCTGAGTAAATCTGTGGTGGTGCTGAGAGTTTTGTGGCCCAATACGGCCTTAAATTAGAGGGAAGGGAAAAGTGAGAGTTAGAGGGACTGTGAGAGGGAGAGGAAGAGCTATAGAAGTGGGAGGGTGAAACAGAGAGTAAGAGGAAGAGGGGATAGCTAAATGCAAAGCGGGAGGGATAGTGTTAGTTAGAGGGATAGCTAAATGAAGATCTCCCTCCGGAAATTGAGAGCTAGAGTTAAAGCTAAATGAACAGCCAGTGGGAAAGTAAGAGTTAGTGGGAGGGGAGGAGGGAGAGGCAAATGAAGTGGCAAAAGAAGAGAGGATGGGAGAGGGAGAGACAGAGGGAGGCTGAGACTGAGCCTGAGAATTAGATTTAGATTGAGATTGAGATTCACGCTGACATTGACTGAAGTTGAGATTGAGATTGAGAAGAGGTTTGAAATAGTGCTTGAGATTAAGATTAAAGTTGTGATTAAATTTTAAATTGTGGCGGAGACTAATCCGTGACCTCTCTTTGCAGATCCTGCCAAAAATCCATCAAACTGGTGTAAAAAAAAAATTTTGCTCCTCCCACACTTATCCTACACACAAACAGAAGACAAAAAAAGAGAAAGTCTATCGTGTGCTTTGGTTACGAAGCTATTAAAATTTAAACCAGTAAAGGGAAATCATGTCTGACACCGCTACATCGCACTTTTTTCGTTTCTTATAAACTAACAAAATCCATAAACTAACCAACAACCTGTCGTACTAGAGCTTCCCTCTTTTGATTTACTTCATATTTTATTCAAAGTAAAAATCATCCTTTGCTAGTTTACTTACTCTTCGCTTCAATTTAGACTTGTTTTTGTAGCATTTACATTTATTGTTATAGTTTTTGTGTATCTTTTTGCTGACAGTGTTATCGTGGTCCTTCTGTTTTTGTTGTTGTTGTTGCAGCCGCTAGCATTGCAGTGTTTTTCCCCGGTGTTTACCCAGTCTTTTGCTTCTTTAGCTCTTCAGTTCTTCTTACTTCTATAGAGGAACTCTTTTGCTGAAGAGTTGTTGGTATCGTAAATTTGCAGGTATCAAAAGGGCAGCAACAATTGCTGGGTAAGTTTTTTTGGGAAGAAAATTTCGTGCAGCACATAGGAAGTGATGCATAACAAGTAAGGAAGTCTAAGTTCGGGTAAGCCGAACATTAAATACCCAGTGTTTGGAAACAATAGTAGTACCTATAAGGTATATATTTTCTATATATATTATAATTTGGGAAAAACGAACTCAATAAATTTATTAGTTAGTTTATAAAATTAATATTTATTTATGCTACGGTATAACATATATGTACATTGTTCGTGTGCCCTCAAAATCTTACTTATAGTTGAATACATTTCTTACTTCTAATATACTTACGCTCAATTTGTGACAAAGTTTTAAATTGAAAAAATTACGTTTGGGCCAGTTTTTCGAAATTCGAATTATTTTCAAAGTTATAGCTATCACCCCTTTTCGAAATTCCTTACTTTTTGATGTAAATAGAAGTTATTTAAAGTGCCAAACATTTTTTTTTTTTGCTAATAGTTACTAATGCAATGCCCAACAACATCATACAAAAGCGTTATCTCGCCCCGATGGAGAAGTTAAAAATTGCGAATAATATTTGCAAAAAAAATTTTTTGCAAAAATTGGAAATGTCCTTTTGTAGAAGATACCATCTTTTATATATATTTAAAAAATTAGCAAAATCGGTTTGACCAATCGTGAGACAATCACCAAAAAGTGAGGAATTTCGAAAACTGTTGATAGCTATAACTTTCAAAATAATTCGAATTTTGAAAAATAGTACACGTATTTTTGTTTAATCGTTCCGAGCCATACTACCAACTTTCAATAAAATACATGGCCGTCGAAAAAATTATAGGTGGCTCACTTAACAAAATTAACTCATCTTTTAAGACTCGTTAATAGTAGACAATTCCTTACAAATTTAACTACCAAATTATACTATAATTATACTATTTTAGTTATTTACCTTACCGAATTATGTCAATTTATGTGATTTTCGAAATTTTCCATATTGAAAGTGGACGTGATAGGGAAGCGATTTCGTTTAATTTCAACAGGTATACTTCCTATAACTCTAGTATACCTTGTGCCGAATTTCACGATTCTACCGTAATCAGTTTAAAATTTACGACCAGTCTTTTAGGTGATTTTCTAAATTTTCGATATCGAGAGTAGCCGTGGTTGGACGGGGCTTTTATCCAATTTCACCACGTATACTCCCAACAGTACTAGTATGGTTTGTGCCAAATTTCATTTCTACCATAATTTGTTTAAAAGTTACGACCACTCGAATTTTCCAAAAATGCCTCCCTTGAAAGTGGGCGGTACCACGCCCACTTTTTAAATTTAACAGGAAATCATAATATAATGATAAGGGAGATTCACCTATGAAATTATATCATTTTTTCAATTTCAGCTACCGATATATGTCAGTTTATGTGAACTTCGAAATTTTCGATATCGAAAAAGAGGGCGTGGTTATCATCCGATTTCGACCATTTTTAATAGCAACCTACCTTGGCCAGAAAGTAAGGTTTAACCCAAAATTAATGCAAATATCTAATTTTTTAGTCAAGTTATGTCAGTTTATGTCATCATCATCATTTATTGGCGCTTAACCGCCTAAGCGATTTTGGCCGTTTCGTATCAAAGCACGCCAGTCATTCCTTTTTAGCGATAACGGACGCCAATTGGAAACCCCAAGGGAGTTCAAGTCATCCTCCACCTGTTGTTTCCATCTCAGTCGAGGCCTCCCCCTTCCTCTGCTGCCGAATTCAGGCGACGATAGGAAAACCTTCTGTGCTGGAGCTTCTTTGTCCATTCGCATAACATGGCCCAGCCAGCGGAGTCTTTGGGCTTTAATTCGCTGGACTATGGTCAGATCTGCGTAGAGCTCGTACAGCTCATCGTTAAATTTCCTTCTATACTCGCCGTTGGCATCACGGGAAGGACCATAAATCTTCCGGAGAACTTTTCTCTCAAATACTCCAAGGGCCATCTCATCTTCTCTTGACATTGTCCATGAATCTGAGCCATACATCAGGACAGGTATGATGAGAGACTTATAGAGCGTGATCTCTGTTCTTCGAGAGAGGACTTTACTTCTCAATTGCCTACTCAGTCCAAAGTAGCACTTGTTGGCAAGAGTGATTCTCCGCTGGATTTCTAGACTGATATTATTTTCGGTGTTGATACTGGTTCGCAAATACAGGAAGTCCCTCACAGTTCAAATTTGTAACTATCAACAGTGACATGGCTGCCAAGGCGCAGGTGCGCCGATTCTTTCTTTGATGACAGCAAATACTTCGTCTTGTCCTCGTTCACGGCAAGACCCACTTTTTTCGCTTCCTTATCCAGTCCAGAGAAGGCAGCGCTTACGGCGCGGTTGTTAAGGCCAATGATATCAATATCATCGGCATACGCCAGCAATTGCACGCTCTTGTAAAAGATTGTACCATTGCGGTTTAGCTCTGCTGCTCGAATTATCTTCTCCAGCATCAGATTGAAAAAATCGCACGAAAGGGAGTCGCCCTGTCTGAAGCCTCGTTTGGTTTCAAATGGCTCAGAGAGGTCCTTCCCGATTCTGACGGAGCTGTTGGTATTGCTCAACGTCATTTGGCAAAGCCGTATAAGCTTTGCAGGGAAGTCAAATTCAGACATGGCGGCATACAGGCAACTCCTTTTTACGCTGTCAAAGGCGGCTTTAAAATCGACAAAGAGATGGTAAGTGTCGATTCTCTTATCATGGGTCTTCTCCAGGATTTGGCGTATCGTGAAAATCTGGTCGATGGTAGACTTACCAGGTCTAAAGCCACACTGATAAGGTCCAATCAGTTTATCTACGATGGGCTTCAGCCTTTCACACAACACGCTAGAAAGAACCTTATATGCGATATTAAGAAGACTAATTCCGCGGTAGTTGGTGCGGTTAGTGGGATCGCCTTTCTTGTGGATTGGGTAAAGCACACTTAAATTCCAATCCGGAGGCATGCATTCGTCTGACCATATTCTGCATAAGAGCTGATGCATGCTTTTTACCAGCTCTTCGCCTCCGCGTTTGAACAGCTCGGCGGGTAGTCCGTCTTTTCCAGGCGCTTTGTTGTTTTTGAGCCGGGATATAGCTATCCTCACTTCATCATAGTCAGGTGGTGGGACGACTTTTCCATCGTCAGGGATTGGGGTATCGGGTTCGACGTCTCCCTCGCAATTTAGCAGTGAGGAGAAGTGCTCCCTCCGTAATTTAAGTACACTTTGTACGTCGGTTACCAGGTCGCCATTATTGTCCTTACAGGAGCTTGCCCCGGTCTTAAAACCTTCCGTCATCCGGATCTTTTCATAGAATTTTCGGGCATCATTCCTGTCAGCCAGCATCTCAAGCTCCTCACACTCACGCCTTTCGGCCTCACTTTTCTTTTTTCTGAAAAGGCGTCTCTCTTCCTTCTTTGCCTCACGATATTGTTGCCATACACTGCGGGTTGCGCCCGTTCGCAACGTCTCCTTGTAGGCAGCGTCCTTTTTTTCGAGGCAGTTTTGCATTCCTCATCGTACCAGTTGTTCTTGCGGGCTCGCTGGAACCCTATAGTGGCTTCAGCGGCGGTACGCAATGAGTGAGAGATATGCTTCCATTGCTCGGTTACATCGTTAGGTCGAGGATTGCCCTCTGCTAGCAGGTGTGAGAGTCGAGTTGTGAAATTATCAGCTGTCTGTGTCATGCGCAGCTTCTCGACGTCAAACTTTCCTTCCGTTACTGTGCGCACTTTCTTCGTTGCACAGAGGCGTGTGCGTATCTTGGCTGCGACAAGATAATGGTCAGAGTCAATATTGGGACCACGCAGTGTACGCACGTCCAGAACGGTGGAGCTATGTCTGCCGTCAATCAAGACATGATCAATCTGGTTTCTAGTTCTTTGATCAGGGGACAGCCATGTGGCTTGGTGTATTCGCTTATGCTGGAACCTGGTACTACTGATGACCATATTGCGAGCAGCGGCGAAGTCAATCAACCTAGTGCCGTTGGGGGATGTTATATCGTGGAGACTGAATTTTCCAACTGTGGGACCAAAGACTCCTTCCTTGCCCACCTTGGCATTAAAGTCGCCGAGCACGATTTTGATATCATGTTGTGGGCAGCGATCATAAGTCTGTTCAAGTTTATCGTAGAAGGAGTCCTTCTCTGCGTCGTCCGTCTCCTCAGTCGGCGCATAGGCGCAGATAAATGTTATGTTGAAAAACCTCGCCTTGATGCGGATCGCAGCGAGACGCTCGTTCACAGGAGTGAACGCTAATACTTGGCGGCGAAGTCCCTTTCCCACCACTAATCCTACACCACGCGCTTTGCCGCGTGTCTGGCCACTGTAGTATACGTCACAAGGACCGATGGTCGTCTTTCCTTGCCCCGTCCATCGCATTTCCTGCAGGGCGGTGATGTCGGCCTTTGCGCCTACGAGGACATCAAAAAGTCGGGCAGCGGTACCGTCCCTTGAAAGGGTCCGGACATTCCCGGTACATGCCCTAATATCCAAATCGTTATGCCTTATTCGTTTTGCCGGGTCGTCAACATTAAAGGGGGTTCTCATCCGAGGCTTTGCATTTTTTTTCATTGGAATTAAGTTTTTTACGTGGCGGGTCCCAAACCCAGCGCACAACCCGTTTCGGGGTTTTGGAAAATATTTACACATTTATATAGCGAGCCGCTTGCTTCAAGACAGACGCCCGCTTGCAGCCGCACCTCATGGTGAACAGACGCTACGCAAAAACCTCGGTGAGCCCTTAAACCAAGTATGTCAGAGTGGCCTCACCGGGGCTCCCTCTCTTTCTGCCGCGAGCCTAGGTAGCTCCCGTTGCCCAGAGTGCACGAACGAGGACGCAAGAGTCGGGATTGAGCAATGTCACTTAGCAACCACACTCCATTACACTCCAGTTTATGTGATTTTCGAAATTTTCGATACCGACAAAAGGGACGTGGTTATAATCCGATTTCGCCCATTTTCTCTAGCAAGCTACCTTTGCCATAAAGTAATCTGTATACCAAATTTCATGCAACTTCCTCAATTTTTACTCAATTTATGTTAATTTGTATGATTTTCGAAATTTTCGATATCGAAAAAGGGGGCGTGGTTATCATCCGATTTCGCCCATTTTCAATAGCAACATACGTTGGCCAAAAAGTAACCTGTATATAAAATTTCATGCAAATATTTTAATTTTTACTCAAGTTATCGTGTACAAAGACGGACGGACGGACATGCCTGAATAGACTCCTCTTTTCAACCTAAGAACTTTCAAACATGGATCTTGATTATTTTGCGCCGGTACGTAGTACCGTTATGGGAACAAAATTATAATACCCCTGTACTAGTACGCAGGGTATAAAAATGCCTCCCTTAAAAGTGGGCGGGGCCACGCCCACTTTAGAAAATTTATCAAAAAATCATTATATGATGACCATGGGGATTCATCTATAAAATTATATAATTTTACCCATTTCCGTTAGCGAATTATGTCAATTTATGTGATTTTCGAAATTTTCGATATCGAAAGTGGTCATGGTTGGAGGGCGATTTTATTCATTTTCATCAGGTATACTCCAAACGATACTAGTATGCTTTTTGCCGAATTCCATCATTCTACGGACGGACAGACGGACGGACATGTCTTAATGGACTCCTCTTTTCAACCTAAGAACTTTCATATATGGAACTCTATATCTATCTCGATTATTTTGTGCCGTTACGTAGTACCGTTATGTGAACAAAATTAATATACCCTTGTACTAGTACTTGTACTCTGGGTATAAAAATGGGGTTAGTAACGTTTAGTTTTGTGTAGAGACACTTGTGCATAGGTACAAAGTGATACGTGGGAAAATAGAAGAAAAGTTAAAGCAATACAAGAGTCAAGGGTGGCAAGGAAGCAAAGGAAGCGGCGATGCTGTGTGGTCAGCAACATTTAAAACGAGCATACGTTTAACGAAAATTTACTAGCTATTCAACTGAAATGAAAAGATTTTAAAGTGACTTTTGGGCTAGTAAATGGTTGAATGAAACTAAATCTGAGTTTTTTTTTTTAAAGGGGGATATATTTTATATTAAATTTTCCATAACATAAACACATGGTAGAGGGTTGAAAATATTCGAAAAATGAAGTTTGGAGTTTGTTTTTCCATACCGACGTTTTATGAGAGAATATTGGTCGAAGGGTGTTGATGCGCTTAACTTCGAGGTAGCGTAAGTTAAAATTATTTTATTTTATTTTTTTGTGTTTAATTTTATTTTATTTACTTTAATTGAATTTTTTTTTAATTATTTTATTTTTATTTGTTTTTTTTTAGTTTTATTTTTTTTTTACTTTATCTTATTTTTTCATTTTTTTATTTATTTTTATCATCATCATACAGTGGCGGATTTTTATGTACTGTGAATGCCCGACCACAATGCATTTTTGTCAAAAAAAAAAAAAAAATTGAATTTTTATGTGTATTTTACATATTCCTGTATTTGTGAAGATAAACTAAGTATAGTACTTATTTTATCTCTATCAGGTGTTGATATTTTTAGCATTTTCAGCACAAAGCCGTTTCCCCAGAAAAAAATCCTGGATCCGACCTTGTTAAAATAAAATAAAATAAAATAAAATAAAATAAAATAAAATAAAATAAAATAAAATAAAATAAAATAAAATAAAATAAAATAAAATAAAATAAAATAAAATAAAATAAAATAAAATAAAATAAAATAAAATAAAATAAAATAAAATAAAATAAAATAAAATAAAATAAAATAAAATAAAATAAAATAAAATAAAATAAAATAAAATAAAATAAAATAAAATAAAATAAAATAAAATAAAATAAAATAAAATAAAATAAAATAAAATAAAATAAAATATAATATAATAAAATAAAATAAAATAAAATAAAATAAAATAAAATAAAATAAAATAAGTATGTATGTTATGAGTTTGTGGTCATTAATTTGAGAATCTTTGAAACTTTGGTGGACTTTTTGACCCTTTGTGAATATTTTTTCTTAAATTATTCTATGATTTTAAATTAAAGGAATGACAGGTGGTAAGGCCAATGATATGAAAATTTTCGTAATACATTTGGTTTCAATTGGCTTCGAAAGGTCCTTTCCGATTCTGACGGAGCTGTTGGTATTGCTTAAAGTCATTTAGTATTTTTTTTTATTTCTTTTTGTGTTAGTTTATTTTGTTTTATAATACTTTATTTTATTTCAATAAAAAAATTAGGTCATGTATTCCGTTTTTGTGGTTTTTATTTTTTTAATCACTGTATATAATAAAATTTCTTATTGCTCGTAATGTTTCCAACTAAGTAACAATTCCTGCTCTCAAACTATCCTCATTGTCGATTAATCACCGAACTTACTAGACTTCATTACTTGTTTCTTTTTCTGTTAAGTATAACTTGAGCTATATAAATAGCACAGAATATTACCATAAAATTGTTGCCAAGTCGTATTTTCCAGCATTTAGGTCTCGGAACAGAAATATATTAGTTTATGTTTGTGTAATCCATAAATCTGATTAAAACAAGGCATAATTACCCCCGTTTCACATCATATATATTATTTCTGTAAGGTCGTTTTGTGTTTGCTTCTAATTTTCTGCTCTCATTTGAAACCAATATTAATAAATAAGGTATCGTTTTAAAGGTGGGGGTTAGCTCTACATGCGAAACCCTATATTAATTAGCGGATTGCTTTTGTTTAAGCGTATTTTATAAACATTAATTTGTTTAAATAAGGGGTTATTTGCAATCAAAGTTGCAGGTTTTCATGTGGTTGTTGTAATCACATTAGGCCGTCCCTAAAAATGTCCAAAAATGTGTTCTGCGCAGAAATGCTGAGGATGGCGTAGCCTGTGTTGGACCGGACGAGTGTTATTTTTTATAAGCAACTCGGAAAGGTGTTCTGCACACAAATACCAAAGATCCCGATCCGAATTGGGATCGGACCTGGATCCTTTTTCGGGATTTTGATCATAATTTTTCACTGAAACAAAAAATTAAAAAAAGCACTCCGGTATTCGTGATCCTGCGACCAATACACGTTTTTTGAGCCCTCTCCCATAATTTTTTAAAATTTTTTTGCAGTTGACCCCTAAAGGAAACAATGTCAATGCTTTTTGGCTATAAAATCTCCAATTCATGATTTAAGCAACATCGTTTGTTTTTCCCCGGCGAGGAACAAACTCAGAGCAGCACTACAAAAATTTGAAGAGAAATGCTTTTGAAGGTTCTAATGATAACCTGTACATTTATCGTGCCATAGTTCTCTTTAGGTGTGTTTTTCCATGCTAGAAAAAAAATTTGGCACTCTTGAAACTATTTTGGTACAAAAAATAAATGTGAGTGGCAACACTGCGCTAGACTGGTAGTGGTGCAAGTCTTTGATTTTGATTAAAAAAGTCAATGGCGAATGGACATTCTTTTCAAATGTTCATATGTAGATGGCGCGCGGGCGGGTAATTGCCAGTGGTCTTCTTTGCTAAACATCTGTTGCTTACCTCCACATAAACTAATTTTGAAGAAAAGTGCAATCGTAATGTTGATTCGTAATCTTAATGCCAAAGAAGGACTTATAAATAGTGCCAGGATGGTCGTCAGTCATTTAGGCGAGAACGCAATCAGTGTCAAAATAATCGGTTCGGGAAAAATTGCTATAATACCGCGAGTTAAACTAACTCCTTCAGATCCAACAGTACCATTCCAGATGACTAGGAAACAGTTTCCCTTTAAAGTAGCTTTCGCTATGACTATCAACAAAGCCCAAGGCCAAACATTTGATAAAGCCAGTTTGTATTTACCTAGCCCAGTGTTTTCACACGGACAGTTGTTGTGGCATTTTCTAGAGCCAGGCGATTCCAAGATATAACTTTTTCAGTCCAAGCGACATTCAAACAAAAAATTACAAATGATTTTATTTTTACGTCAAATATTGTGTTTAAGGAAGTTTTGTAAAAAAATACATATGGCCACTGGTACATATTTATAGAAAAAATCGATTGCTTTTTATCAAATTTCCGAAAATTTTACATAAGTTTGTATGACGTAAGTAAACGATTTCTAACCATTTGTTTTTTTTTTTTTTGCGCAAGGCGCGCACCGGTCCACCTAGTAAATTCAAATTGTGGATATTGACAAATTTCTCAATCGCAACTGCCAATCTCATCAATATAAACTTTGCTTACAAAAACACGTCTTATTTACGTGATGTCATTAAGCAAATACTTTTAGGGAAACCTTTTTTTCTGGCTCCCGATAGCGTTTAGCGGTGCAAAATGGCGTGATAACTCACCTACGCCCAATAAGACAAGAGCCTATTGAATTTTTATGTTTGATTTATGCGTACAGCCAAACCTTTAAATCGAATTTTTATGTTTTTTATATGTTTGAAATCGACTATGCGAATTTTACATGGCTTATTTGGCATTTTATATATAGGAGGAAATTTATGCCAAACCAACTCTAATACGGCTCACACCGAAAATCGGATTTGCAATCGAAATTTATCAGTGTAAGAGATTTACTTTGTTATGTTTGCATTTTTTATGAAGTTTTGCCATTTGACATTATGACAATGTTGCCAGCGGATAACGAAGTTGCATAGTAAACAGGATGAATAATATACGAATACAAGTGCTGGGTAAAATATAACATACAGTAATAGCAAACGTAGAATTGTAAGTGGATAAAGCACCTGCCATTTGAATCATTTTTTTTGGATTAAAAGTTTAGCCATTGATTTTTGCAAAAAATTTACTATGTGTATTTTGTATAAAAAAAATCAAAGTTGTTTTATTTAAACGCATACCCCCTAATTTTGAACATTATGCACCAAAAACTGTCCTCACAAAAATTTATCCAATTCGGAACACGAAAACTTGTGCCGATTAGCAGTTGAAGTTTTTGTCAAATCTCACTGCATTCCACTGGATTTTGCAAATTAATTTATTTATGTACTTGTACGGTCGCCATGGTGTAGCGGTTAAGTGCTAGGCCTACTACACCAAGTCGTGTCATATCAATGCCCAGCAAAACCAACATCAAAAATTATTTAGAAAAATAATTTTTCTAAACGCCCCTCGGCAATAGTTTGGCAAACTCTCCGAGTGTATTTCTGTCATGAGAAGCTTCTCAGCAAAAAATCATTTGTTTTGCAAGTGCCGTTCGGAGTGGCCAAAAAACTGTAGGTCCCGCCAACTCGTAGGAGAAAAATAAAAGCAGCACACTACCAGTCGGAAGAGAAGCTCGGCAAAAATCTCGTTAGAGGTTATGATAACCTGTTGGTATATCGCCGCCATTAGTTAGTTTTTTTTATTCATACTACTGTAATCTTACATAATATGTACATCGGAATTTTTGTTTATATACGAAATGTTAAGGTGCCCCTTTAAACGATCAAAAGTTGTAACGCATCTCGAAAAATTTTAACAAAATGTGAAAATGTGGTTATTTATTTAAAGTGTAAATCGAATATCTGCTAAATATACCTTTTTTAAATTATCTATTCAGGAAATGGAATGGAATGTCCTTTAAAATTATTACCCTGGTAATCCAATAAAAGTCCTGAAAACGTATACAAAAATATTAAAGGATAGTCCAAAATGTGGGCAAGATATATGAAGACATGCATGGATGAAGGGGGTATCTCGCATTTTGAGTGAAACGAGAAAATCGACTTTAAAGTTTTGCTTAAACATTTGAGGTTTTTTCGAATCTTTATGGAAAACTGACAAAAAAATTATGCAAAGCCATAAAAGACATTGCATAATATGCAATAAAAAGCATAAGTTTATATTTAGTGTTTTATATGAAAAAATAGAAACATACCCCCTTCTTCCACAAATAATATTGAAAAGTTGTGTACATACCCCCTTCATCCATGAATTATCTTCTACAATTTTGACGATAGGCAGATTCTGATAAGACAGAAATATAGATCTGCATAAACACTATTCAGCAATGCCAAAAACAGAAATTGAGTGAGAATGCGACAGATATGAAGACGTGCATGGATGAAGGGGGTATGTCGCATTTTGAGTGAAACCAGAAAATTGACTTTAAAGTTTTGCTTAAACATTTGAAGTTTTTTCAAACCTTTATGGAAAACTGATATAAAAGTTATGCAAAGCCATAAAAGACGTTGCATAATATGCAATAAAAATCATGAATTATTTTCTACAATTTTCACGATAGCCAAGTTCTGATAAGACAGAAATATAGATATGCATAAAAACTATTCACCAATGCCAAAAATAGAAATTGAGTGAGAATGCGACATACCCCCTTCATCCATGCATGTCTTCATCTACCCTAGAAATGAAATGTGTTCATGCGGGCCTGAAAGTATTATAAGTTTTATTTCGACATCTCAATCCGTTTGGGAGATATCAACCAAAACATGAATACTTGTATAACTAAATATTACTCATACGCCGTGTATGACCTATAAAAAGTGCACTATAATTACAAGTTTCATAATGTACTCAATCATTTTTGCTAGTCGACATATTGTTACGCAATCTACTAAAACACTTTTGAAATTCCAATGTCATTTAATTGTGAATAAGATTTTACAATATCCTTTTAAAAGATCCTGTTGTCCTTATAAAAATTCAAATGTCGAGATTTTTTACGCAATCCTTTATATATGGGCAAAATATTAAAATCCTGAAATTTTCGAAGCCTTAGTGTAGTTTTTTGCGAACTTAGTATAAGCTGCTAGCAGGGATGGGCATTATTTTATTTTTGAGTGACGAGTGACGAAAAAATATTTAAAAAATAAATTGCATCCTCTTTTTTTAACAACAAAAACACACCCCAATGGTTTATGAGGAGATCTTATCACACCTTCTGTTGCCAAAGGCTTGAATGGCCTCGATTCCAAGGTATCTTTGCTGTGCCAACCTCCAAGTCTTGGATGTCTTTTCTTACTATACTCTTAAAGAGATACCCCCAGTTTCGAATAGCACGCGCTTATCGGAAAATATTTTGCATAAGAGTTGGTGGATGCTTTTTATCACCACCATACATCAGTATTTAGAGAGGTTAGTGCTATTAAAGAACGGAACGGAACGAATGGATGTCTAAAGATTGGAATATAACATCGACCAGGATTTTACAGTAGAAAACCCATAAAAAAAGAATAGGCACAGATCAGCCGCTTGTTGCTTCCAAAGCACACAGTTCACGTGTGGACTATGGAGTGCACGTTGAGTTTTTACAAAGAAAAAGTGGGTTTTCCCCAACTCCGACCAACACGGCACTGTTCGAACATAACCATGTATTTGCAATTTGTGTGCTTGACTTAAGAAATGTAGGAATAGTAAAAAAAAAATACTCTCACACATTGTAATATTTTCCGAAAAGCGATTTTATAAAAAGAAAGCCGACCCACTCTAATGTTTAAATATCAGCCACAAATGAAATGTCCCCATCCTGCTGAATCAGCACAAGCAAAGCACAATATTAGTGTGCTGACTTCGCATTGGCAAAAATAACCTATTCCATACTCAGCATATAGAGAACTTCCGTTAGTAGAGCCAATGTTAACAATTAAAATTTTTGTTCGGATTTGTTTATATACATAACAAAATAAAAAGTAAAGAGCTTCCTGTTCCCTCTTTGCAAAGCAAATAGTACAACACTAAGGGAAACTTCATACAACAAGGAAATCAAATAAAAATAATATGAAAAAGCTAGCATTTATGCAATAAATACAAATCGAGAAGACAAATAATGGAACTTTGCCAAGTTTAATAAAAATAGGGCACCTGAGTGACCCATAAATAGCAACATCATTTGAGAAAAGTGGATGAACATATAAATATTTTTTAAACTAATAAAACGGGTGAAGTTAGATTTAACAGTGGGGAATGTGTCGCCTTTAGAAAGAAAGATCTCGTATAAAACATTCATCGGAATGGTTAGTTTTTTTCAACTTAACTTAATGAGGAAATTCTAATTGATATTATTAAGTGCAACTTCTTCTTATTTCTTTGCGATTTCTTTTTATATATGTTATTAATAAGAAATTCTTATCAAGATTTCCTTAGAAATGTGGAAAAAATTTAAAAGAGAAAACTTCTTAATTTTCGAAGATTTCTCTTTGAAAACATTAATAAGATTTTCTTTACAATAATATGTGATTTCTCTTTTAAAATATTAATAAGATCTTCTCTGAGATGGAAACAATAAGTGGAGGATGACTTGAGCTTTCCGATTGGCGTCAGTTACCGCTAAAAAGAATGACTGGGGTGCTTTGTTACGAAACAGCCAAAATCGCCTAGGCGGTTAAGCGTCAATAAATGACGCAAGCCAAGATTAGATTAGAAGTAAGAGTTTATTAGATAAAAATAAAAATCGTTCAAATTTTTTGAGTCTCCAAAGGACAATCTGAACTTTGACCTCCGTGCGACACGTCTAAATCGTTTCCAATCGCGACCAAAATTTGTGTGGGCTATCTTCGGCTATATTACAATCGATTTAGGGGTTGAACCCTTGAAAATCTGATCATAAAATTGTCTCCCTACAAAGAAGGACCTCCATAGTATGCACATATCAAAAACTACAATAAAATTACTGACTAGCAAGCCTTTCTCTGTTTCTTCATCCAAAGCTTTTAAGATATGTACATTGTACACTGAGGGAAGAACAGCGTTGTAAAATTAGATTCGATCGTTGACAATATTACATTTTTCAATGCTGAAAAATTTTGAGTTGAAATTTTCACACTTCAAGGTGAACATTTTCTGGTTGTGCTAAAAATAATATAGTAGTTCTAACAATGATTAATTATGAAAACAACTCAACTTGTGAAGATTTAATTTCAGAATCAACTTTTTCGAATTGATTTGGCAACATTGTAAAAGCAAACTGGTGAGAGTATACAGCTCATTGCAAAGCATCACTGGTTAAATCAACAATCTCATATTGTTATCCTGAAGTTGACCAAATTCTGTTGAATTGACAAACTTTTGGTAATTTGAACGGAATTTTTGTTGAAGTAACAGTTCATCCAGCAGCGAATGTACTGTCATTACCGTCATAGAACAAAGCTGCAATTAGACTCCGACAAGCATAAGTACGCAATGGCATAATGGTTAACACCTGCGTACAGCAGTCAACGCAGTCAAAGCTCGATTCTCGGTGAAGGCTACAAGGCAAAGTGAGAAAGTGTGGCGTCATTTGGAACAAAGTTGTAATTAGATGTTGGCAAGCATAAGTACACGATGTATACACCTGGGTGGACCGTTCAAATTCAAGTTCTCGTTGTTGTCAATATAAGAACCTGAAAAATAATTTATTTTTTTATTTTTTCTTTGACTTTGAAAAAAAGAAAACTAAATCATATTGACTTCACCGGTAGTCGAACTCAAACCACCTTAAACAACAAAAAAAGGTTATAATAACAATTTTGTGTTGTTGCTTCAGCTTCAAACATATGGCTTAAACAAATATCGCAAGTGTTGCATTAACAATATTCTGACGTCTAACTTAAAAAAAAAAAAAAAAAATTGACAAACGGGCAACGTAATATGCTAAGAAATGTGTTCATTCTTAAAATTACATTTTTATATTCGATGAAACATATTTCAAGGTAGGCTGACTATCATAGCTGTTTTTTTCTCGATTTGACATCGTTTTTGTTGAATTTGCACTGTTTTTTCCCTCAGTGTACATACTTACAAAATGATTGTGTTTCACAATTTCAGATTGAGTTTTGATCGATTACATTTGCAAAAGGATTGTGTCGTTTACCTTCAGGGCTTGGTTTTTGCTTTTGTACTATTGTGTTTTTTTTTTACATTTCCACATGAGTTAGGTTGGGATTGTTTATATGATTGAATATTTCTTGTTGTAATTGGCATGAAAAAGGACGTAAAAGGGCGTATGATTTATGCTAGCACGTGATTGGGCATGTTTTTATGATTTTAGATATCTAGCAAAGATGTATTATTTTTACAATGGATTCTTTCGATTGAGTGTGTTTACACACTCAAGGGGCGTGAAATATGATATTATACATGTGTGGATTTCTAAGAAACTCTTATCTGATAAAACTTTGTTAAGTTAATAGTGTCATAAATGGATAACTAGCTTTATATAAGCCTATTGTGCGAAATGCGGATACACATATCTCTACATATAATAAAATTGTAACAGGTCGATGTCTGTACATGGCAGCTATCAACAAAAAATTGATTGGGGGAAGCATTAATAAGTGAGTAGAATCCAAATCAACCATTTTAAAAATTTTTGTGTGTCTGTCTGTCTGTCTGTCCGTATGTTTGTGGCCGTATTACTCTGAAAGTAATGAATGGAATTGAATGAAACTTTTTTCGTTGGATTGCTCGACGCTCAACTTAAAATTTAAGATATTACTAAGCTACGCATACGAAGTCGCGGGCACCAGCTAGTGTTTGAATAAAAATAAAGAAAGATGACATTGTGATAAAACTCGATAAACTTATTTTTCAACTGGAATGCACAAACCTTTGCATAAAAAACTCCTACTACATACCATCCATTTGACTGTTTTCGTATTGCTTCCAATCCTTTTTAAGAAATGAAATAAAAATAGATTTCTGGATGTCAAAGAGCTCAAGGGTTGATTTCTTTTCACGTTTACTTGAACAGTGGATTTCTGACTCTCACCTTTTTCTATTTATAATTCTATGAATAATTTGCTTAAATTATAGAGAAATATTAACGTAAACGGTTTCCGGGGGAGTGGGAGTGGCAATCGTATTCTCGCGCTGATGGCCACAACTTTGCCTTCGGCCATGTTCGGCCACTAAATTTAGGTTCGTCTTGTAATAAAAGTTAATAGAGTTAAACTTTCAAAATGCTCTGCTGAAAAGTTAAAAGAGTTTACTGTTATTTTTTCCCACAGATATAAGTAAGTGTGTCCACACACGGAGCGAATCGTCATAGACGCGTATTAGACGCTACATTCGATTTTTGTAACGTACAATGTCGATGAATACAAGGTTCATATAGTTGTCGATTGCTTTTATTAAAAGTATATTATTCGAATTGAATGACTATGGGCTACAACTCTGATATGCATATTAAACTGTTTGGGCGTAGTGAAATTACTGTCATACATACATATTTGGGAATCCAATTTCCGGGATTTCTAGCCTCTCGGGATTTTCGGGATTTAAAAGTTCAATTCCGGGATCCCGGGATTGTCCCGAATTTTTTTTTGCTAAAAATGGCACCCCATATTTATGTAATAAAGTAGACTAAACTAGAGTAATTCATTTAAGTACGTATGTATGTATGTATTTATTATATTTATAACGAACGAAAAGTAACATTAAATTTGTAACTCAAAGTTACTATTCAGGCACTTGAAACATAAGTTGTTTGTACTACTGTTAAACATAGCCAAATATACGTGCATATATGATTAACAACGACTTACATATCGTCGGAGAGAGTAAAAAACTGCACATCGCACTTCTGCAAAACCGCACATTCGACATTTCTGTCAAAAATGAAATTTGCCTACCAGGGCTTCTGGGTAGCCGGATCCATTCATTAGAAACAAAGAAGTAGGGGTTTGTGCAAAAGAATGTCAAAAAAAACGAGATTTGAATTTGACCCACCACATAGTGGCTCGTACAAAAGTTAATCAGTTTTCAGTGTCTCCTGTAAAATTTGTGCGGCTACGTATGTGTGGTTTTGCAGAATTGCGATGTGCGGGTTTGTACTTTTTCCGAAGATATGTAAGAATAAAAAAATGTACATTAAATTTGTAAATAAAATATATGTATTCAGAAATTTGGTGCAAATTTTTTGTTCCACAGGTACAAATAGCATATTTGATACATTATAAACGACTTATGTATATAAATAACTAAAAATTCTTAAGCGATAGTTTTTATACCTTTCATGAACATGAAATGGTATTATAACTTTGGTCCGATGTTTGTAAGTATGAGAAGAAGAAGAGATGGACCCTTCAATAAGTATACCGAAATGATCAGGATGACGAGATGAGTTGATTTAGCCATGTCCGTCTGTCTGTCTGTCTGTCTGTCTGTTTGAACGCAAACTAGTCCCTCAGTTTTTGAGATATTTGGCTGAAATTTTGTATGCGGCCACCATTTTCTGATATAGGAATCATTTGTCGAACCAGCAAGATCGGACCAATATTACATATAGCTCCCGTACAACGGATTGTTCCGATAAACGGTTTTTGGGCTATAACTCCTGTAATTAAAGAGGTAGGAACGTGAAATTTTGTAAAAGTTGCTTATTTCATATAAGAAATATCGATGTTGAAAATCATCGAGATAGAATAAATATTTCACATATCCCCCATACAATCGATTGTTCCGATAAACGGATTTTGGTAGATAACTCCTGTAATTATATAGGTAGGAAAGTGAAATTTCTTAACAATTGCTCTTTTATAATCTGGAATGTCTATGTTAAAAATCAATGAGATTGGACCAATATAACACATCGCCCCCATATAATCGATAGTTCCGATAATTTCGGTATGAGCTAAAGTTAAATTGAAATAGCCTGTATCGAACAGTGAAGGCTGGGGATCGAACAGTGAAAATCGTGACGCTTATTCATGAAAGGTATTTAGCCTTCGGCACAGCCGAAGACAGCTTTCCTTACTTGTTTTTACCACGCTTTTATTAGGTTCACTTGAATGTTTGTTTGTTTGCTTGCTTGCTTGCTTGTATGTATGTAACTCTCGTTCGGTTTAAGCCTCAGTGGCCCAAAAACAGTAAAATGTCCCTACAATATGGGTATCAAACGAAAGGGGAAGGCCCCAGGTTTCATTTCGACATCGACATATTCCGATAAATTTATCGATAACTGAGTTATCGGTCAAAATATGATTGCCCAAAAACCAAAAAAAATCCCTACAATATGGGTATCAAACGAAAGGTGAAGGCCCCAGATTTCATTTGGACATCGACATAATTCGATAAATTGATCGATAACTGAGTTATCGGTAAAAATGTGGTTGCCCGAAAACCTTAAAATTTCCCTACAATATAGGTATCAAACGAAAGGTGAAGGCCCCAGGTCTTATTTGGACATCGACATAATTCGATAAATTGATCGATAACTGAGTTATCGGTAAAAATGTGGTTGCCCGAAAACCTTAAAGTTTCCCTACAATATGGGTATCAAACGAAAGGGGAAGGTCCCAGGTTTCATTTGGACATCGACATATTCCGATAAATTTATCGATAACTGAGTTATCGGTCAAAATATGATTGCCCAAAAACCTCAAAAATTCCCTACAATATGTGTATCAAACGAAAGGGGAGAGCCCCAGGTTTCATTTGCACATCGACATATTTCGATAAATTTATCGATAACTGAGTTATCGGTCAAAATATAATTGCCCAAAAACCTAAAAAAATCCCTACAATATGGGTATCAAGCGAAAGGGGAAGGCCCCAGGTTTGATTTGGACTTCGATATATTTCGATAAATTGATCGATAACTGAGTTATCGGTCAAAATATAATTGCCCAAAAACCTAAAAAATCCCTACAATATGGGTATCAAACGAAAGGGGAACGCCCCAGGTTTCATTTGGACTTCGATATATTTCGATAAATTTATCGATAACTGAGTTATCGGTCAAAATATGATTGCCCAAAAACCTAAAACAATCCCTACAATATGGGTATCAAACGAAAGGGGAAGGCCCCAGGTTTCATTTGGACATCGACATATTCCGATAAATTTATCGATAACTGAGTTATCGGTCAAAATATGATTGCCCAAAAACCTAAAAAAATCCCTACAATATGGGTATCAAACGAAAGGGGAAGGCCCCAGGTTTCATTTGGACTTCGATATATTTCGATAAATGGATCGATAACTGAGTTATCGGTCAAAATATAATTGCCCAAAAACCTAAAAAAAATCCCTACAATATGGGTATCAAACGAAAGGGGAAGGCCCCAGGTTTCATTTGGACATCGACATATTCCGATAAATTGATCGATAACTGAGTTATCGGTCAAAATATAATTGCCCAAAAACCTAAAAAAATCCCTACAATATGGGTATCAAACGAAAGGGGAAGGCCCCAGGTTTCATTTGGACTTCGATATATTTCGATAAATTTATCGATAACTGAGTTATCGGTCAACATATGATTGCCCAAAAACCCCAAAAATTCCCTACAATATGGGTATCAAACGAAAGGGGAGCGCCCCAGGTTTCATTTGGACTTCGATATATTTCGATAAATTTATCGATAACTGAGTTATCGGTCAAAATATGATTGCCCAAAAACCTAAAAAAATCCCTACAATATGGGTATCAAACGAAAGGGGAAGGCCCCAGGTTTCATTTGGACTTCGATATATTTCGATAAATGGATCGATAACTGAGTTATCGGTCTAAATATAATTGCCCAAAAACCTAAAAAAATCCCTACAATATGGGTATCAAACGAAAGGGGAAGGCCCCAGGTTTCATTTGGACATCGACATATTCCGATAAATTTATCGATAACTGAGTTATCGGTCAAAATATGATTGCCCAAAAACCCCAAAAATTCCCTACAATATGGGTATCAAACGAAAGGGGAGCGCCCGAGGTTTCATTTGGACTTCGATATATTTCGATAAATTTATCGATAACTGAGTTATCGGTCAAAATATGATTGCCCAAAAACCTAAAAAAATCCCTACAATATGGGTATCAAACGAAAGTGGAGGCCCAGAGGTTTCGTTTGCACTGCGGTATACTTCGATAAATTGATCGATAACTGAGTTATCGGTCAAAATATAATTGCCCAAAAACCTAAAAAAATCGGGTATCAAACGAAAGGGGAAGGCCCCAGGTTTCATTTGGACTTCGATATATTTCGATAAATGGATCGATAACTTGCTAGCCTTCGGCACAGCCGAAGACAGCTTTCCTTACTTGTTTTTACCACGCTTTTATTAGGTTCACTTGTATGTTTGTTTGTTTGCTTGCTGGCTTGCTTGTATGTATGTAACTCTCGTTCGGTTTAAGCCTCAGTGGCCCAAAAACAGTAAAATGTCCCTACAATATGTGTATCAAACGAAAGGGGAAGGCCCCAGGTTTCATTTCGACATCGACATATTCCGATAAATTTATCGATAACTGAGTTATCGGTCAAAATATGATTGCCAAAAAACCAAAAAAATTCCCTACAATATGGGCATCAAACAAAAGGTGAAGGCCCCAGATTTCATTTGGACATCGACATAATGCGATAAATTGATCGATAACTGAGTTATCGGTAAAAATGTGGTTGCCCGAAAACCTTAAAATTTCCCTACAATATAGGTATCAAACGAAAGGTGAAGGCCCCAGGTCTCATTTGGACATCGACATAATTCGATAAATTGATCGATAACTGAGTTATCGGTAAAAATGTGGTTGCCCGAAAACCTTAAAGTTTCCCTACAATATGGGTATCAAACGAAAGGGGAAGGTCCCAGGTTTCATTTGGACATCGACATATTCCGATAAATTTATCGATAACTGAGTTATCGGTCAAAATATGATTGCCCAAAAACCTCAAAAATTCCCTACAATATGTGTATCAAACGAAAGGGGAGCGCCCCAGGTTTCATTTGCACATCGACATATTTCGATAAATTTATCGATAACTGAGTTATCGGTCAAAATATGATTGCCCAAAAACCTAAAAAAATCCCTACAATATGGGTATCAAGCGAAAGGGGAAGGCCCCAGGTTTGATTTGGACTTCGATATATTTCGATAAATTGATCGATAACTGAGTTATCGGTCAAAATATAATTGCCCAAAAACCTAAAAAAATCCCTACAATATGGGTATCAAACGAAAGGGGAAGGCCCCAGGTTTCATTTGGACTTCGATATATTTCGATAAATTTATCGATAACTGAGTTATCGGTCAAAATATGATTGCCCAAAAACCTAAAACAATCCCTACAATATGGGTATCAACCGAAAGGGGAAGGCCCCAGGTTTCATTTGGACATCGACATATTCCGATAAATTTATCAATAACTGAGTTATCGGTCAAAATATGATTGCCCAAAAACCTAAAAAAATCCCTACAATATGGGTATCAAACGAAAGGGGAAGGCCCCAGGTTTCATTTGGACTTCGATATATTTCGATAAATGGATCGATAACTGAGTTATCGGTCAAAATATAATTGCCCAAAAACCTAAAAAAATCCCTACAATATGGGTATCAAACGAAAGGGGAAGGCCCCAGGTTTCATTTGGACATCGACATATTCCGATAAATTGATCGATAACTGAGTTATCGGTCAAAATATAATTGCCCAAAAACCTAAAAAAATCCCTACAATATGGGTATCAAACGAAAGGGGAAGGCCCCAGGTTTCATTTGGACTTCGATATATTTCGATAAATTTATCGATAACTGAGTTATCGGTCAACATATGATTGCCCAAAAACCCCAAAAATTCCCTACAATATGGGTATCAAACGAAAGGGGAGCGCCCCAGGTTTCATTTGGACTTCGATATATTTCGATAAATTTATCGATAACTGAGTTATCGGTCAAAATATGATTGCCCAAAAACCTAAAAAAATCCCTACAATATGGGTATCAAACGAAAGGGGAAGGCCCCAGGTTTCATTTGGACTTCGATATATTTCGATAAATGGATCGATAACTGAGTTATCGGTCAAAATATAATTGCCCAAAAACCTAAAAAAATCCCTACAATATGGGTATCAAACGAAAGGGGAAGGCCCCAGGTTTCATTTGGACATCGACATATTCCGATAAATTTATCGATAACTGAGTTATCGGTCAAAATATGATTGCCCAAAAACCCCAAAAATTCCCTACAATATGGGTATCAAACGAAAGGGGAGCGCCCGAGGTTTCATTTGGACTTCGATATATTTCGATAAATTTATCGATAACTGAGTTATCGGTCAAAATATGATTGCCCAAAAACCTAAAAAAATCCCTACAATATGGGTATCAAACGAAAGTGGAGGCCCAGAGGTTTCGTTTGCACTGCGGTATACTTCGATAAATTGATCGATAACTGAGTTATCGGTCAAAATATAATTGCCCAAAAACCTAAAAAAATCCCTACAATATGGGTATCAAACGAAAGGTAAAGGCCCCAGGTCTCATTTGGACTTCGATATATTTCGATTAGTTTATCGATAACTGAGTTATCGGTCAAAATATGATTGCCCAAAAACCTTAAAAATTGCCCACAATATGGGTATCAAACGAAAGGGAAAGGCCCCAGGTTTCATTTGGACTTCGATATATGTATTTCGATAAATTTATCGATAACTGAGTTATCGGTCAAAATCTGAGCCCAAATGCCTTAAAATTTCCTAACAATATGGGTATCAAACGAAAGTGGAAGTCCAGAGGTTTCGTTTGGACTGCTGTATTTTTCGATATATTTATCGATAATTTCATAGGAGATTTAACTAAAAAGTAAAAAATAAATATAGTTTAAAAAAACTAAAACTCACGCTTTTAAAGAGTATTGAACTAAAAATTTGAAAATAATTTTAAAAACCCTACACAGTAGTATTGTGGAAAAAGCGTGGTCCGCTTTGTGTCATAATTTTTGTATATCGAGCGTTCGACGCTTTTTCCACATAATGCTAGTTTCTTTACTGCGCTTTCATTAGCTTTACTTGTACATACATTCATATGCATGTTTGCTTGTTTGTATGTAACTCTACTTCAGTCTACCCGATAGTGGCATATGACTGTCACAAAAACCTTGAAATGTGCCTTCAATATGGGTGTCAAACGATAGGAGGTTGCATTTGGACTTCGATATATTTATCGATAACTAAGTTATCGGTCATAATGCCTACAATGTGGGTATCAAACAAAAGGGAAGGTCCACAGGTTTCTATTGGACTTTGGAATATTTGGATATATTTATCGATAACTGAGTTATCGGTCAAAATGAGGTTGTCCAATAATATTCAAAATTGCCTACAATATGGGTATCAAACGAAAGTGGAGGCCCAGAGGTTTCGTTTGCACTGCGGTATACTTCGATAAATTGATCGATAACTGAGTTATCGGTCAAAATATAATTGCCCAAAAACCTAAAAATTGCCCACAATATGGGTATCAAACGAAAGGAAAAGGTCCCAGGTTTCATTTGGACTTCGATATATGTATTTCGATAAATTGATCGATAACTGAGTTATCGGTCAAAATCTGAGGCCAAATGCCTTAAAATTTCCTAACAATATGGGTATCAAACGAAAGTGGAAGTCCAGAGGTTTCGTTTGGACTGCTGTATTTTTCGATATATTTATCGATAATTTCATAGGAGATTTGACTAAAAAGTAAAAAATAAATATAGGTTAAAAAGCGAAAACACACGCTTTTAAAGAATATAGCACTAAAAAGGTAAAAATAAATTAAATAAAAAACGAAGATTATGGAACAAAGCGGACCACGCTTTTTCCACAATACTACTGTGTAGGGTTTTTAAAATTATTTTCAAATTTTTAGTTCAATACTCTTTAAAAGCGTGAGTTTTAGTTTTTTTAAACTATATTTATTTAAATTAAATTTTTCCATTTGGTCTCCGACAATTCCGGTATGCATAGTAATAATAAATATTTCATTGTATATAAAAATAAAAAGGAATGCCATTGGACTTAGAGAAAAATTACTTTTTCTGAAGTTTGAAGTGTGATCTTAAAGAAATTATTGCATTAATAGTGTCATCCCTTAACCTGGACCTGAATTTCTTTAATATATTAATACAAGATAACTTAAATGTATTTAAAAATTTATTTTCGGTGAACCCGGGATTTAGGTCTAGTAATCCCGGGATTTTCGGGACTTAAAAAACAAAACAAACAGCTCATCGCTTTAGTCTTAGCCTGAAAGCAATGGCGACGAGAGAAAGAGTGTCAGAATTGACCCAGGCTCTGACACTTTGACCTAAGCCTTGAGGCCGAGAAGCGATACACACTAAGCTTAGCCAAAACTATGCTTACATCTTGCTAGAAATGTGTCTGTGTCCGGATACCCTACCATCTCTGTCTTACATATATTTGTAGAATGCCAACTAGAATATGTCTCTATGTACCTGAAATTTTTAGGAAGCAAACGTATCAAACACACTTCAGATCTCACTTAAAAGCCTAGCTTTTGTATAATCTGCATTGAACCAAAAACGTAAATGTTATTTAAGAAAAAAGTTTCATTGAAGTTCAAGCTGATATTTCTTAGAATAAAAGAAAAAATAGATTCTAAGAAAATTAATTAACAACTAGCAGACCCGGCAGACGTTGGTCTGTTTTCATTTATAAAATGTGACTGGCCCGCCTCATTCCAGCTCCACAACCTTCTTCCCGTCCACTCAACCTTCATCCTTTTCATATGCTTTTCTCTTTTCATATTGTTTTTCTAACTGTCATGAATTAAAATGACTCCCTTTAAAACTATCATCAACATCTTCAAATTAGACCATTTTTTTACAAAAACCTTCTAGCTCCACTTCTGGTCCACGTGTTGATCAATATCTAGAAACCTTGGTCTTATATGGGAAAAATACTAAAACATCTTAAATCTCTTGTCACCACTTTTCATTTAATACTCATATCATGCTAATCGAAGACCGCTCCTAGTTGACATTTTAATCAATATCCAATATTGGACTAAAAACTACACCATTTTAAAACACTTATCAATACCTTTCATTTGAACGAACACTTAATAAGATTACCCTGGTCCACATTTTGAGCGATATCTCCAAAACCTTTTTATTTTTTTATCGTATAACCAGGTTATAAAAAATCTCGCTTCCAAATTTTATTTTATAATGTCCAGTCGTTATCAAAATAAATGCTAGCATAGATGAAGCAAAGTCCAAATGAAACATTTTTCCTTACCCTTTCGTTTGATACCAATTTAGTGCGAATAATCGAAAGTTTACGCGCAACCACATTTCGACCGATAAATCTGTTATCGATAAATATATCGAGATGAACCAAAGTCCAAATGAAAGCTGTGGTCTTCCCCATTCGTTTGATACTAATTTTGTGCTAATAAATATTCCAAAGTTTACCCGAAACCACAAACTCTGTTATCGATAAATATATTTCTTTTTATTAAAAAGTCTTCGAAGAGAGCAGCCGTGTTTTTTCTCTGCTCCGTACAAATTGCGTTTAACTGCTTTTTATTGCTTTTTTTGAGTGCAAAATGTCTAATTGTGCTAATTGTAAAGTCACCCGTGCACTTAAAGATAAAGTTTTGATCGCGATTGCTGATATAGACAAAATAAAAAGTGTTTTATTAGAGTTTGTTGACTGTTAGTGGCGCATCTATTACATCGGCTCCTTGTACTAATGAAAATAAGCGAGTAACACGGCTTACAACAAAAGCTCAAGCCGGTGACAGTGTTGTTGCTCAGCAAAATAAAGTACAAAGGTCCACCCGCGCTACCACTAACAAATCAAATAATGTGCTAAAAAACTCAAATGTGCGAAAAAATAACAATAATAACAATGTTGGTGCTACTACTCCTAATGCTAATACGCCTCTTGGCACAGTTTCTAGTGAGAGCGAGCGCAATACTGGTTTGACTACTTTTGATGTTAATACGATTGTTGTTGCTGACGCTGCTATCAGCGACTCTGCTGAAATCACATCTGATAACAATAATACTGGCTCTGCTGTTGTTGGCACTAACACTGGTGCAACTGTTGAAGATTCTGAGCTCTCTGCTTCTGGTTCTGTTTCTGCTGAGGGTAGTGTTGATGTCGCTGCTTCTGGTTCTGCCGTGGGCAATTCGTCAGGTGCTAACGATGACAATACTCAAGCAGAAAGTACAGCTGATCAATTGCAAGATGATGATGTACAGTGGACTATTATTCCTAACAAGCGTCATAAAAAAGCCACCCATCGTAATCATCGTATTATCGATTCTAATGCTGAATCCCAACTGGGTGTAATTGTTCGTTGGAAATGGCTGCACTTATCATCGTTTGTACCCACTGTAACATCTGATGATATTATTGCTTATGTGGCTAATCAAGCGGATGTTAATCCTAGTTCCCTATTGTGTTATAAGCTTGGCCGTAATGGTACTGACCCAAGCTCCATGAGGTATGCAAATTTTAAGCTTGGTGTTCCGCTAGTACACTATAATAAAGTGTTTCAATCAAATATGTGGCCGACTAATGTTACAGTTCGACCTTTCGATTTTTTTCAAGTGGACTTTCAGCCTCAGGACAAGAAGTAAAATGCCCCTCTACTGCTGGTAATCGTAAAATTAAAATATATTACCAGAATGCATCTGGGCTTAGAACCAAATCTGAGTCCGTATACACTTTCAGGTCCGAACTAGAGTATGACTGCTTCGTCATAACTGAGACTTGGCTTAATGAAAATTTTTTCGAATCGGAGTTCTTCAATCCTGAACTTTTTGATGTCTTTCGTAAAGATAGAGACTTTGGTAAAACTGGTCTAAGCAGGGGTGGCGGTGTTCTTATTGCTGTACGTAAGCATGTTCGTGCTTCGTTTTTCCAGCTGAATAATCCTGACTCCTTGATCGATCAACTTTGTGTGCTGAATGGCTCTTGTGGATTGCTGTACATTTGTTTGTCTTACATACCACCTGGTAGCTGTGACGATCTTTACAAGGCGCATGTTGACAATATTTTATCTGTTCAAGACATTATTGGTGACAATCAACTTTGTATTTTTGGCGATTTAATTTTGGGTAATATTTCCTGGAGTTGTTTAGATGGTAATGTCTTTCTTACTCCATCTAATGTTAAAACTTTCTCTGAGTGTTATTTAATAGACAATTTGCAAAGTTTTGAATTATTACAAGTTAATAATATTTTTAATTTTTTAAATATAACTTGAATTATAAACTCTCACGAGCTGCTAGTTTCATTTCGCCTCCAAATCAACACCATATTCCGTTGGTGTTGGAGGTGGAATTTTATCAATATTTTAAATTACCATCTAACTTGCAACCGGTTGCATTTAACTTTTCCCGCTGTAACTTTTCCAACTTAAATACCTTATTTGATTTGGATTGGGCTCGGCTTTTAGAAAATTTGGATGTTACTGGCTGCTATGATGTATTTAAGACAATAACATCTGACATTTGCGTAAGTCATATCTCAAGGCTTAGTACAAAAACCAATAATAGACCGTGGTATTCAAAAGATCTTAAACGTTTGAAGAATTTGAAAAATAAGTTTCTTAAAAAGCATAAACAGTGTAATAGTGAGCATTTTCGCAGGCGTTATATCTATTATCGAGCTGAGTTCAACAAGCTCAATAGATTGCTATATCGACGCTATACTCGTGGTCTTGAAGGTAACATTAAAAGTAACCCAAAAGCTTTTTGGAGTTACATAAAGTCAAAGAAAAAGTGTTCGGATATACCTTCATCTGTGCAGTTTAGAGGGGTTTCAGCTAACTCCTTCGCTGAAGCATCTAATCTGTTTGCGGAATATTTTTCCTCTAATTATATTTCTGACAATACTAGTACTGTTATTTCCGACGAAATACTTTCAAGCTTTGATACTTATATCAACTTTGGGAAACTAAGCTTGACAGAACTAGATACTGCAAATGGCATAGAGCAACTTAAGATATCAATACAACTGACGCCGATGGTATTTCAGCTGTGTTATTAAAAAACTGCTCTTCTCTGATTGCTCCGTTATTGTATATTTTTAATAAGTCTCTGTCGTCTGGCATCTTCATAGATGCTTGGAAATTAACTTCTATTACACCTATTTTTAAGAAAGGCAATAAAAATAACATTGAGAATTATAGGCCGATTTCAAAACTGACCACCGTGTCGAAGTTGTTTGAGTGCATAATTAACTGTGTTCACCGAAGACTGTTTGGATTCTTTTCATAAAGGATTCCAAATTGACGCGGTCAATACGGATTTTTCAAAGGCCATTCACAGGGTATCTCATCGATTTCTCCTAGCTAAACTTGAAGGTTTGGGATTCCACTCTCATCTATTGAATTGGATCTAAATCCTACTCAAACAACAGACGTTGCGTCGTTCGACTCGAAGGTACGTCTTCTTATTTTTTTGTAGCTTCCTCTGGGGTTCCCCAGGGTAGTGTCCTCGGACCCTTGTTGTTTATTCTTTTTATCAATGATGTTTCATCTTGTTTCTCAAGATGCAATTTTCTTCTTTACGCAGATGACTTAAAAGTTTATTCTGAAGTTAAATGCTTAGAAGATTCGCTCATCTTACAGGGCGAGCTGGACAATTTGTACCAGTGGTGCGATCGCAATCGATTATCTCTTAACATTTCCAAGTGTCACTATACTTCTTTTGATAGGCTCGTATGCAATATTCCAACATCGTACCGTTTCTCGAATGTTGCGCTACAAATGATTAATGAATTTAAAGACCTGTGTGTTTATTTTGACCCCAAACTTAGTTTTACCACGCATATAATTTTTGTTGTTCCCAAAGCATATGCTATGTTGGAGTTTATACGGCGCAACTGTTCATCGTTCTCTGACCCATACACTTTATTAAAGGTATTGTATGCGTCACTAGTTCGGTCGAAGTTGAAATATGCAGCATTTATCTGGAGGCCTTTTCATGCCATTCATATAAGAAGAGTGGAGTCGGTCCAGAGGGCTTTCATACGTTTCGCCCTGCGGCGGATGAACTATCTGGAACCAATCCCACCCTATCGTTCTCGCTGTTTGCTCATAGGTCTCATGTCACTACACCTTTTCCACCCAAAAATGAGAAAACGTAAATTAAAATGAGAAAAAGTTAATTAAAATGAGTTATGTTTTCTCTAATAAGAAAATAAAAATTATAATGAGAAAAAGTAAATTGTATTGAGAAAACATATGTTGTAATGAGAAAACGTAAACTTGTAATGAGAAATCGTAAATTGGAAATGAGAAAATATAAATTTATGTTGAATGAAAATTTTCCCATTACTAATTTACGTTTTCTCATTACAAGTTTACGTATTCTCATTACAACTTATGTTTTCTCAATACAATTTTTTTTTCTCAATATAATTTACTTTTTCCCATTATAATTTATATTTTCTCATTATAATTTTTGTTTTCTCATTTTAATTTACATTTTCTCATTTTTGGGTGGAAAAGGTGTAGAGTCGAGGCGTTCACTGTTGTCGATGTGCGTTGTTTTTGATATTATTAATGGCTCAATTGATTGCTCGTACCTGCTCATGAAAATAAGTTTTAATGTACCTTCACGGATCCTTCGTTGTAATGAGATGTTCTGCGTCGGTTTTGCTAGAACTGTTTATGCGATAAATGCTCCTATAAGACGGACACTTTCCGAGTTAAATACTTTTTCTTCTTCCGTAGGATTTGACTTGTGTTATATCACGTATACTTTTAAGAGCCTGCTCATAAGTCACTTAACTTAACTTTATTTCTAATTATTGTATATACATTAGGTTATTATGCCTATTATAATTTTGTAATTTTGTAGAGATGCACAGTCTGTAAACTTATTGTTTGTTGATTCATGAATAAATAAATAAATGAACCAAAGTCCAAATGAAAGCTGTGGTCTTCCCCATTCGCTTGATACCAATTTTGTGCGAATATTCCAAAGTTTACCCGAAGCCACATCTTGGTCGATAACTCTGTTATCTATAAATATATCGAAATGAACCAAAGTCCAAATGAAAGCTGTGGTCTACATTTTGACCGATAACTACGTTATCGATAAATATATCGAAATTTCATGCTGCCTCTTGCAGACTTTATACTCCCAAGAATTTGTCTGCAAAATTTCGTAAAGATCGGGCCATTGGTTTAGACGTTAAAGAACCCAAAACATCCCCAGTCAGTCACAAACTTTCGTTTTTATATATTACACTGTTTACACTGACGGCTCGAAGCTAGACGGCAGAGTTGGAGGAGGCGTTTATTCAAGGGATCTGGAACTTGAGCTCTCCTTCAGACTACCTGATCACTGCAGTGTCTTCCAGGCTGAAGTCTCAGCAATCTTGGATGCCGCGATTTGGATAAGTAAACGCGCTATCGGCGAGGACATCGTTATTTTCAGCGACAGCCAGGCGGCCATCAAAGCTCTTGGCTCTCATTCGTTCAACTCTGAACTGACGCTCAGCTGTCGTCGATCTCTTCAAGAGATGGCCCAACAGAACCTCGTGAACATGACATGGGTCCCGGGACACAGGGACATTGAAGGAAACTGTAAGGCAGACGAACTTGCCAGGCAGGGTTCGACCAAGCAGGTTCTTCGGGATAAAGAGCGCTTAGGGATGCCGTTTGCCGCATGCAAGCTAATGCTGAAGGAGTACACACTCCGTCAAGCCAACGAAAGGTGGCAACAATCCCCAGGGTGCCAGACATCCAAACAAACCTGGCTAAAATGGGATCGTAAAAGATCTAGAGTTATTCACGCCCTAAATTTCCATATTAATAGGTGTTCTAACTGGGCACTGCCTTATTGGTAGGCACGCAGAAAGGCTAGGTGTGCCCTACCGACGATGCTGTAGGAGCTGCAAAGATGATGAGGAAGAGGAAACGGTGAAGCGCCTCATCTGCAACTGCCCGGCTTTAAGCGGGGCGAGAACGCGCTGTTTGGGATCAAATTACAATTGATAGTCAGAAAATTACAATTGATATACAGAATTTACAATTGATATTCAGAAAATTCCAATAAATATTCAGAAATTTCATTTCATATTCAGAAAATTACAATTGATATTCAGAAAAGTTCCATTTGATATTCAGAAAATTAAAATTAATATTCAGAAAATTACAATTGATATTCAGAAAATTAAAATAGATATTCAGAAATCCAAATTTATATGAAAAAATTTCAAATGCGGAGTACAAAGAGATTTTCTGAATATGAATTGGAACTTTCTGAATATCAATTTTAATTTTCTGAATATTAATTTTAATTTTCTGAGTATCAAATAGAACTTCCTGAATATTAATGTAGTTTTCTTATTTAAAGAAGTAATTCTTTATTAAAATTTAAATAGGTAACTACAATATTGATGGTTGAAAATTGAAATTTATATAAAGAATTACTTCTTTAAATAAGAAAACTACAAAATGGGGGCTCGTCCGGGAATAACTAAGATTTTAAACTAAATTGACGGAACAAGAGCGATTAGCGAAATAAGAGGAAGAAAGGCGTATAGTTAGTTTAAAGAAAAATTAGCCGAAAAACTTTATACATACGTTTGGAAAACAAATATTTGAAAGACATTAGTAAAGAATAAAATTTATGTGCAAACAATTTTGGAACTATCCATACATTTTAAAATATTCGCCTGAATTTTGAGATGAAAATGTGGTCATTACAGTGTATTAAACCGAAATTTTTAATCCATAAGAAAACTACATTAATTGTATTTTTTCAATATCAAATGGAAATTCTGAATATGAACTGTAATTTTCTGAATATGAAATAGAAATTCTGAATATCAATTGTAACTTTCTGAATATAAACTGAAAAAGGTGTAGAGGTGGGCATGGTGCGTGTTTTTGACCGTGACAAGAAACACGAACGCGTGTCCATGTGCTCGTGTTTGAAAATGCGATTTCGTGTCGTGATCCTGTTGAGCCCAAAAACCAAAAAAAAAAAAAACACGTACGAAAAAACACGATGAACTTTTTAAACTTTTTTACTAAACTGGCGCACATTTATTTTTTGTAAATTATATTTATTTTATAAAAATAAGTATCTTAATTCCACTTCACTCCATCCCAAACTTCAGTTTAACACTTGATTAAATACAAAGTACATACCATGTACAAAGTACAATTACAAATATATACAAAAATAAAATAAAAACCATTAAATACCGTTTTATTTTTTTTGTGCGTGTTAGCGCATATTTTCAAAAATCTGTTTCGTGAACGAGTCGGATCGTGTTGAAAAATCATGCACGCGCCCACCTCTAGTCCCTACTTCTGGAGCTAATGCTGAGATTATTTAGAATGTGAATGACTCTCAGGGTACTATTACTTGTAACTTCAATATGGCTTTTCTTCCTTGATTAAAATATGATTTCTAAAGAAGAGGTGATATCTTCCATCTAAAGAATTTTTCAAGCACACCGTTTTTTTGCTATGCAACGAACCTTTTATTCGTCTGGTTGAGACTCAAATAGCTCACACTGACTTGCACCTGTTTGCCTAAAGGGCATTCAGGGGTGACAAACAAAGCTATAACTGAACCTTTTATTGACCCTATAGCGGAAATATATATATATCAAACTGGCTACTTTAACATCGCAATGTATCAAAGTGTATTTGAAGTAATGCTTTTTTAATCGGTACAGAACGAGATACTAAGTATTTAGTTCTAAGATATATGTATGTATGTATCGTCGATGCCTTTGCAAAACCGCCTTTCTGAAAGCAATCAAACTTTACAGGAGAGCAAAATTGTAGTTAGTTATGTTTGTTGTGAAAATAGTTTGCCTATAGATGGGTTTGCAAATAAATTTTGTGATTTTTTTTTTTACTAAGCGATGGGTAGTTTTGCAATTATAATATAAATACACCCCTTACATTCGCTATACAGAGTTACCAAAACTCATTTTTGCCACTTTGTTGAGTTGGGAGTTTTTGCATTTGGTCGATGGGTGGTTTTGCATAGGCAACGAATATAGATATGTACTTTTTAGTAAGGGAGGCCCACAAAATGTTTACTGTATTTTTTTAATTCACTAGGTTCAATCCAGGTTTTTAACTCTAATTGTTGGTGTTGCTTTACATGCATCTCAGAACTGAGAGATCTTTCCAAATTGTAGACAAAGAAATTTTAAAAATAGTTTCCAGAAAATCCCTTTCCACATAGATTTTACTTCTTTTTCTACTTATTATACACAAGAACACCATTTGGCAGTTTTTCCGGGTTCGCCTTCAGTATATTTTTCTTCATGCACTCATATGTTTATTTGCTTTAGCACTTACTCCTAACACCTTGATCAAGGTCTGCTTGCTGGCACCTTCATTTCACAAAGCTTTAAAGGCATAAAGAAGTCAGCAGAGTAGCATATAAAATTGTGAACATGTTAAGAAAAATAAAAAGCTCGGATATAGGAAAGCATAGAAAAGAAGAAAATGTGTTCATGGAAAAATATTATTCACAAAATCGCAAAAGAAATGATTTAAAATAATGAATGATAAAAAGTGGTGAAAAATGCGAATTCAAATGTAAAAAGCCACAGTCAAAATATTCAAACCTCCACCCAAACATACATATGCAAGTACCAGAATATGGAGTGGGTGTACCTTATATAGATTAGCGGCCCAGCCTGTAAACTGTGCTGGTACCGGAAAGGAGTCGTACAAGCTGACTGCTGTAAATGATGGGAATCTAAGTGCTTTTTATGTGATGCAAAGCCAACATTTTCTTCAAACTTTTGACATCTATGAAAAGCATACCTACCAATTACCGTTTTTGAAATGTAATAGATTGTTTGTAAATATAATTTTTTAAAATAAAAAAGAAGTTCACTACAAGCGCAATAAAGAAGTCGTAAAAGTGATTTTTTCAATTAGTATGATTAACTTTGATTCTCTAATTTTATGTGTGCTTAATGGACTATGGTATATACATAGCTCTGAGTTAAGGTATTAAATACTCATTAACTTTTAATTAAAAATTTGCTTATATTAAAGTGTGCACACCCGAAATAAAACCAAATAAAATAAAATAAAATAAAATAAAATAAAAAAAAAAAAAAAATAAAAAAAAAAAAAAATAAAATAAAAAAAAAAAAAAAAAAAAAATAAAAAAAAATAAGAAGTTTTATTTGTGGATTGAATCCAATGTATATATTTATACGTTAATTTTGTAATTATAGGTATTAGAAAGAATTGAATGCAAAATTTTATACAGCGGAATGGTAATTCACTGACTAGTTTCCATGCGACCAAGTATTTAGACGTAGTGTTTTATCCGGTCTGGCTGGCATCGAACCTACCAGACTGCATTGGCATTGCGTTCTCTTAACGCTTTGAGCCATGTGCCCTGCATGCAATCTTGCATTTATATTCTTACTAATATTTGCCATGTGTTTTCCTTAGATACTTTATATACTTCTTGTACACCCCATGATCCAAGGTGATAACAGGAAGCAAGTAAATTTGTATATGGCGAGCTTTTTGAAGCTATTTCCTTCCTTTCATGTGAACCACAGGGTGTATATTTCCGGTTTTTTGGTTCTTGTACATGGGGAGCGGAAATGTTTGTATGTATATGAAGTTTTATTTGTGGATTGAATCCAATGTATATATTTATACGTTAATTTTGTAATTATAGGTATTAGAAAGAATTGAATGCAAAATTTTATACAGCGGAATGGTAATTCACTGAATAGTTTCCATGCAACCAAGCATTTAGACGTAGTGTTTATCCGGTCTGGCTGGCATCGAACCTACCAGACTGCATTGGCATTGCGTTCTCTTAACGCTTTGAGCCATGTGCCCTGCATGCAATCTTGCATTTATATTCTTACTAATATTTGCCATGTGTTTTCCTTACTTTATAGACTTCTTGTACACCCTATGATCCAAGGTGATAACAGGAAGCAAGTAAATTTGTATATGGCGAGCTTTTTGAAGCTATTTCCTTCCTTTCATGTGAACCACAGGGTGTATATTTCCGGTTTTTTGGTTCTTGTACATGGGGAGCGGAAATGTTTGTATGTATATGAAGTTTTATTTGTGGATTGAATCCAATGTATATATTTATACGTTAATTTTGTAATTATAGGTATTAGAAAGAATTGAATGCAAAATTTTATACAGCGGAATGGTAATTCACTGAATAGTTTCCATGCAACCAAGCATTTAGACGTAGTGTTTATCCGGTCTGGCTGGCATCGAACCTACCAGACTGCATTGGCATTGCGTTCTCTTAACGCTTTGAGCCATGTGCCCTGCTTCAAAAAGCTCGCCATATACAAATTTACTTGCTTCCTGTTATCACCTTGGATCATAGGGTGTACAAGAAGTCTATAAAGTAAGGAAAACACATGGCAAATATTAGTAAGAATATAAATGCAAGATTGCATGCAGGGCACATGGCTCAAAGCGTTAAGAGAACGCAATGCCAATGCAGTCTGGTAGGTTCGATGCCAGCCAGACCGGATAAAACACTACGTCTAAATGCTTGGTCGCATGGAAACTAATCAGTGAATTACCATTCCGCTGTATAAAAAATTTTGCATTCAATTCTTTCTAATACCTATAATTACAAAATTAACGTATAAATATATACATTGGATTCAATCCACAAATAAAACTTCATATACATACAAAAATTTCCGCTCCCCATGTACAAGAACCAAAAAAACGGAAATATACACCCTGTGGTTCACATGAAAGGAAGGAAATAGCTTCAAAAAGCTCGCCATATACAAATTTACTTGCTTCCTGTTATCACCTTGGATCATAGGATGTACAAGAAGTCTATAAAGTAAGGAAAACACATGGCAAATATTAGTAAGAATATAAATGCAAGATTGCATGCAGGGCACATGGCTCAAAGCGTTAAGAGAACGCAATGCCAATGCAGTCTGGTAGATTCGATGCCAGCCAGACCGGATAAAACACTACGTCTAAATGCTTGGTCGCATGGAAACTAGTCAGTGAATTACCATTCCGCTGTATAAAATTTCGCATTCAATTCTTTCTAATACCTATAATTAAAATAAAATAAAATAAAATAAAATAAAATAAAATAAAATAAAATAAAATAAAATAAAATAAAATAAAATAAAATAAAATAAAATAAAATAAAATAAAATAAAATAAAATAAAATAAAATAAAATAAAATAAAATAAAATAAAATAAAATAAAATAAAATAAAATAAAATAAAATAAAATAAAATAAAATAAAATAAAATAAAATAAAATAAAATAAAATAAAATAAAATAAAATAAAATAAAATAAAATAAAATAAAATAAAATAAAATAAAATAAAATAAAATAAAATAAAATAAAATAAAATAAAATAAAATAAAATAAAATAAAGAAAATAAAATAAAATAAAATAAAATAAAATAAAATAAAATAAAATAAAATAAAATAAAATAAAATAAAATAAAATAAAATAAAATAAAATAAAATAAAATAAAATAAAATAAAATAAAATAAAATAAAATAAAATAAAATAAAATAAAATAAAATAAAATAAAATAAAATAAAATAAAGTAAAATAAAATAAAGACTGCATAAAAATAAATAAAATAAAATTAAATAAAATAAAATAAAATAAAATAAAATAAAATAAAATAAAATAAAATAAAATAAAATAAAATAAAATAAAATTAAATAAAATAAAGTAAAATAAAATAAGGAAAGCTGTATTCGGCTGTGCGGAAGGCTATATAACTTTCATCAATAAGCGTCACGATTTTCACTGTTCGATCCTCAGAACAGCCCGTGTGAGTTGAACTTTTTACGTACATTTGTAGTAGGTAACAATTATTGGGAATTTTACAATTTTCGCTATTTAATTGAAGGTGTTATACCCCAAAGCCCGTTTATCTGAACAATCGATTGTATGGGGGCGATGTGTTATATTGATCTTTGGTTTTTAACATCAACATTTCACATTCTAAAAAAGCAATAGCTACGAAATTTCACGTTCCTACCTGTCTAATTACAGGAGTTACATATATACCAAATTCCGTTTATCGGAACAATTCATTGTATGTGAGCTATATGTAATATCGGTCCGATCTTGCTGGTTACGACAAAATGATTTTGGCCGCATGCGAAATTTCAGCCAAATGCCTCAAATCTGAGAGGCTAGTTTGCGTTCAAACCGACAGACAAACAGACAGACGGACATGGCTGAATCAACTCAGATCGTGATCCTGATCATTTCGGTATACTTATTGATGGGTCCATCTCTTCTTCTTCTCATACTTACAAACATCGGACCAAAGTTATAATACCATTTAATGTTCATGAAAGGTATAATAAAATAAAGTAAGAAAAAATAAAATATAATTAAAAAAATAATAAGGAATAAAATAATTTAAGGTAATATTCTTTGTACTCCGCATTTGAAATTTGTCATATAAATTTGGCTTTCTGAATATCAATTGTAATTTTCTGAATATCAATTGTAATTTTCTGAATATAAGATGTAACTTTCTGAATATAAGCTGAAAAAGGTGTAGTAACACTCTTATTATTCCATTTAATGCTCAAAATAACAACTTAAACTAAACATATATAAATATATTTATTTATTTTGTGTTTTATTTATTTTCAGAAAATTATACCAAATGCTCACAGCGAAGGGAGGAATAAGTATATACAGCGGAGATTACCCATAAAAGCGCATTCTTAAACTGAGCACGCTCGTTTTAACATTGTTGAATTTCATCATGTAAAGTTTTTTTCCTGGAAATGAACTCAAAATAAACCGCACGTGGGCATGTAAGTATTTAAAACTCATATATCCAGCATAAGCGAATATTTTAAGAGATAATCGATTTTATATGTATTACGAAACTCATTCAACCCTTTTTGGGAATAATATATGGATCTGTGCACAAGTAGGCACGTGTAGGCATATGCATAATGTTTCAGCCCGTATGCTCTTTCACTTTGGACAGTATCAATTTCGTTAGAAGTCCAAAATATATTTTTAATATAAAGTTTTTCTGTGAAACTTTGCGCTAAAATAGATAACTAAAAATATGAAGTATTTTAAAGGTCGATAGATATTTAATAAAAGCTTAAAATAAAAGAGCTTATGGTCTCAGCAAGCGCTACAACTACTTTCGACGATGAACAAAGATCACGCGCATAAAGTCTCTCATCGTAGGTACCTCTCCTGATCCGATATTGGATGTCTCATAAAGTATTTGCCTTTTTCAAAATTATACATATATTAACCATTGAGCGTTATTGAATTTTGAAAAATCAAATATCTGCTCTTGTATATAAAATAAAATCATTGAAGAGGTAGCTTATGCAGCGAGAGTATTTCATTCATCCTTGTGTAGGTGAGCATCTCACTCCCAAACAAAGCGATACACTCTACAAAGCGAAAATCTGTCAAGCCATACCAATTTTGTCTGGATACATAAACTTATTCGCCTTTGAAGATTTTGTAAATTACATTTCCGCTTGTTTCCTTTTTCTGTCGATGAAATAAATCTTCGCCGTCTTCTTATTTTGCACTCACCGTCTGTGTTAGCTTCTGCTGCTGACATTTATATGTATCAAAAATCGTTTAGCATTAAAATATAAAAGAAGAAAAAGAGCAGTAAAGTAGTTGCAGTGCAAAATAAATCCGTTTAGTAGATTTTATAACAAAAATATTGTTGTTATTGTCAACATTCACATTATTGTGCAGCCGTCAAACATTTGCTTCTGCTGGCTGTGACAGTGAGCTCAATGCAGACAACACTACCAAAACATTGCTGGCATCTGCCATAGCAGGGTAAATTGTATTATTGAGTTGTGATGCGCTAAGCGAAAGGCGGCGAAGATGTAGGAGGCTTGTGTGGACATTTTGGCTCATTCAAGGCTAACTATGTATATTATACCCAGTTGGTTAACTTTGCAAAAGGTTTCAATCGTATTTAAAAAGCCTTATATTTCAATGGCAAAGTAATGGAAAAGTATCTTGAAAAGCAAGGTTATGTTTTTTTGTTGTTGTTTGGGATATTATGGTTGGTACGGTAAAGGTTATCGTTAGGTTGTGACTATGGTTATCCTTATGGTTATGGTTATGGCTATCGTTATGGTTATGGTTATAGTTATAGTTACAGTTATGATTTAATTAACGTTATGGTTATGATAACTTTCATGAGTTTTGTTATGGTAATGGTTGAGGCTTTGGATATGGGTATGGTTACCATACAAAACCATGTAACTAGTTTTTTTCAAAATGTTGGGAAATTAAGGATTTGCGTAGCAGCCCATATCTTCGTCAAATATCAATTTTTGTATACAACTTTTTTAATTATGAAAAGATAAGACCCCAAAGTTCTTTTATGCACATATGCAGGAAATTTTTTTTGACGTAGTTATGGATATATTGACCACGATAAACAGTTACAGAGTTTTTAAAAACACGATTTTTTGCTTTCATACAAGAAAAAATTTTGTGTAAGAACAAAACCAAACAACTTACAAGTAACTTTGATTTTAGTTTGATACGATTTTTGGCTTTCATACAAAAAAAATTTTTGTGTAACGACAAAACCAAGCAAGTTGATAGTTACTTGGGTTTGTTGTGCCCTTTCATATAAAAACGAGATTGCATGCCGGTAGCAAATCCTTTTTATTTTTTGGGTCTCACACCAAATTTTCCTTGTTTATCTCATCGATAGTCGAAATCCAAAGGAGAAACACTCTTGCCAACAAGTGTTACTTCGGAGTAAGTAGGCAATTGAGAAGTAAAGTCCTCTCTCGACAGACGAAGATCACGCTATATACATAAGTCTCTTATCATATGAGTCCTTATGTACGGCTCGGAATCATGGGCAGTGCCAAGAGAAGATGAGATGGCCCTTGGAGTATTTGAGAGAAAAGTTCTCCGAAAGATCTGTGATGCCAACGGCGAGTATCGAAGGAAATTTAATGATGAGCTGTACGAGCTCTACGCAGAACTGACCATATTGTAGCAAATTAAAGCCCAAAGGCTCCGCTGACTGGTTCATTTTATGGGAATGGAAAGCAAGCTCCAGCCCAGAAGGTTTTCCTATCGATATCCGAATCGGGCAGCAGAAGAAAGGAGCGACCTCGACTGAAATGGAAAACGGAAAGATTGGCGTGGTTTGATACGAAGCGACCAAAATTACCTTGGCTTGATATATATATTCTAGATTCTCACCGTCAGGCAAACCAAGATTACACCTCCCGGTAGTGGGCTGCGCTTGAGGAAAAATAAGCTCTTGGCCTGCGTCTGACTCAAGACTAAAAAGTTGTCTTGCACTACCATTACTTTCAGATATGGTATAAAAAAGTCCTTACTTCTCTTGCAAAATGTGTTCTGGTTCGCCATCTGATGCTGGGCTGAAATCACATAATATTCCCTAGCTTATCCCTGCGTTAATTTTAAAATTATCTCAAATACTTATCTTATAGCAATAAGATTAATCAAGCATCTTTAAAAGTTACTTGGTTTTGTGAAATAATCACATACATTTTTTGAGGAAATTCAAATAATTCTTGATTAACAACTGAGTTTTAATGGTTTTTGCATTAGTAGGAGATCGAAAATAAATCAGAAACTTAGAGTGACGATAAGAAATTGATTTCTAATCATTTTTTGTAAAAAAGCCTAGTATTTGTTGTAAAATTTTCAGTTATTAAAAAAAGAACACTAGTTACTTGGTTTTGTTGTGAAATAAATTCTTGGTTCAGTGCATTTTAAGTTACTTGGTTTTATAACTTTTTTAGTTTAAGGTACTTAGAAACAAGATAGGAAGAAACGGATCGATGTCCCTGATAGATTTTTTTTAACGGGATTCCGAAAATTCGTAGAACGACGAAACCAAGTAACTGACACTTACTTGGTTCTGTGATGTCACGGGAGTTATGGTATTCGTTGTGTTGGTTATGGTTTCGACTGTTGTTGTGGTTATGGTTACTAGATTTTGTTGTGATTTGTTTCTAGTTATGTATATAGCTGTGGTTATTATTATGGTTATGGTTATGGTAATGGTTTTGGTTATGGTTATGGTTTTGGTTATGGTTATGGATGTTATTATGATTGTGGTTATGGCAATGGTAATAGTTATGGCTTTGGTTATATTTTATAACCAGGCTTTGGCTAAAGTTATTGTTATCGTTAACTTTATGGCTATGGTTATATTTATTGTTATGATTGTGGTTGTGTTTCTAGTTATGGCAAAGGTTATGGTTAAATACTAAGTTCCCTGGGACTTGGCTCTATCAATTCCTTTGCTAACCAGAGAATTTTGCTATACACAATTTTATAGATAACCTTTTGCATTTGCTTATGTCGTTATTATCTGTTTGCTAATCACAACTAGGTATACAACATGTATAGATTTAAAATGAACATACAATTCTAAAAACATTAATAGAAGAAAGAAAAAGAGCAAAAGGAGCAGCGAAAAAAGCTAAGTGAATAGCTGCTGCCATCTGTATTGCATAAACTGGTTTGCTTACTTGCCACTTAGGAAGAAAATGAAAAGGAAGAAACCACAACCTTCTAGACTTCGCGAAAACAATATTGTGTCAATTTCTTCCTTCAATTTTATTCCGCATTCCCTTGAAATAGTATTACAAGCGGGGGCGTATACATGGGGAGGGAGTTTAGGGCTCTCACCAACTGAAAGTTGGTTGCGTTGCCGTATAAAGGTCATAGCTAGTACACATAAATATTTGCTGCGACTTCCATTCATCGCTCAAAGGAAATCATGCTTGGACCAAAAATGCCTTTTTTCATGCATATCAATTTGGCCTTGTCGCTCTTGTGATCCCACAGCCTTGCTACGCCGCTGTTTATAGCAAAAATGCCGCTGCACATTATTGCTAAGCTCATACGCCCCTTATAAATATATTTTCACAACCCCAACCAAAAATGCACATCAGCAGGTTGCCATCTATTTCGATGTACATATGTTTAAAAAAACTCACTTCCATTTCTCGCATATATTTTATGTTTAGCGTATTTTAGTATATCATTTCCTTGTGTTTGGCATGCTTTCCTTATATCGTCTCACCATATGCTTTTAGCATTGTGATTGCTCATTGAATATGCGGGCGTTGCGGCTTCTTGCTGCCACCAGACACTTCTTGCTTTTACAATAAAAATTTCCAGCAAAACGATCTACTTAGGTATATGTTGTAGATTCCTATCAAGCCACTAAAGTCACATAAGTTGCCAATTTTATATGTGAGAAACAAAAATACAATGTACATATGTATATACGCACGCGCGAATACAAAATGTTTTCTCATACTACGTGCACTTACTCGATGGAGCTACAAGTTGAAATTTTTAATGTGTGAAAACATGGCGACATTCTTTGCCTTTCTAGCTTCCTATGTAAACATACGTATATGCATTCATATGTCTGGAACTGCATTCGGCGAATATTGCGTGGTTGGGTATATATCGTTGCATTTTAGTTGCATAGTGGAGTAATACCATTTTAATGTTCAAACCTACACAGTTTCCCCTCCGTCTTTTGTTTGGTTTTCTATATGGTTAAAAATTTTAATTAAATTTTGAATATTTAATAAACATTTAGCTCTAAGGAAATTTGCACTTCACTTAGTTTAGTTATGTATGTCTTGCAAAGCACACAAAAAGTTGCTCATACGCCGGGGAAGTCTTTTGAACTTTAGACATTTTCAACTAATACATTACTTAGCCAAGTATGAAGGCTTTTCACAAAGAAGTTCAACGTATGCCTTGCAGAGAAAAAGCTTGTTCGTTTTAATATAATTAAATTTATTTAATTTAATAAACAATTTTTTTTTATTAAATTTAATTCATATTAATTTGACTTTATTTTATTTTATTCAACTTAATTTCACTATTATTATTTTATATTAACTTATAATTTTATTATATTTTATTATTTTTTATTTTATTCCTTTTTTATTTTGATTTCTAATGTTTTAACCCATTTTATTTTATTCTACTTAATTTTATTTTATTTTATTTTATAATAGCTGACCCGCAGACATTGTCCTGCCAAAAGTAACCCTAACCTTAACGTCAACCTTATCTAACTCGATCACATTCTTGGGTAAATTTATATCAGGGAATGTGACAAAACTGATGGCAAATAAACTTTTGACAGGTTCACATTTTATGAGATGTCTCCGGGGGTAGCTTAGGTACTGAAATTAATCAAATGGTTTATAACAGCATTCAAAAGCACCTTTCCTTTGATACCCATAATGCACTAACACATTTTTGTGCAAATATTCGTCGATAACACCGAAACCGGTCGAGCTATCGAAATTTCGGATATCTCCGAAACCATTTGAGATATTTCAATTAATCACATCGCATATTACAGCACCCATTAGCACCTTTCGTTTTCTGTTATATGAACGCACCTGTAAACAGCCTCGTAAATTTGTCAGTTAGTTACGTTCGCTTAACACAAAATTAGTAATAAGTTTGGCTGTGAAGCGTTCGTTAATACTTGTCACCATATAGTTGTCGGGCAAAACTTTTTGCTCACTGCTTTTTGAACGAACAGTTCTATGCTGTTGTGTTTGCAAGGTTGCATTTTTTTACAGCATTGAGTTTACCGAGCATTAACGCACCGAAATCAGTGGATAAATTTACGAAGTTTGAGTAAACTTCGCTCCATACAAATTTTGACATTCAATTACGCATGTGGTAAACATATACGTTTACGAGCTTTACGTGCTTTACATAAGATTACATTATTATTATGCCCAACGGATTTTACCCACCATCCCGCCCAACCGACACGAGGGGCGCATCCGCATAACGCGCGGATTAATTTGCCGAGTGTTTGAAAGGCGGAGGTTTGTTAAGCGTCGAGTTCTCAAAATGCTCAGCTACAGAAAGGAATTCATCAGCTGAGTGATATACATAAATAAATAGGGAATTGCAATACATTAATACAACGTAGAAATCAAGTGTTAAGAGATAATAGAACAGTTATTTTGATCATAAAAAGCGAGTCCGAAATATCAAATGTGCCTGAATGAGAGTTAAAATCTTCGCACAAACACTGGAAAGGCTCGTGTAATTGAAAATTTGTCCTGCATTGCTTCAGCCGAATAGGCCTAAAGTGTCGTGAAGGTCGGGACGGAATATTAAAGTTAATTTCGTTTAAAAGAAATGGGCTGGAAATCGATCCGTTTATCAGTTTAGTCATGAATAATACACCTAGCATTTCCCTACGACTTGCAAGGGTTGGGAGATTGATAAGTTTCAAACGATTAGTATAAGGTGGAAGGTTATACGTTGAATCCCATTGTAGATTTCTCAATGCAAAGAGTAAGAACTGTTTTTGAATTGATTCTAGCCTATCAATATAAAGTTGGTAACGCGGATTCCATATAACTGAGCAATATTCTAATATAGGTCTAACTAGTGTAGTAAAAAGAGTCTTCGTAACATAAGGGTCATTAAATTCCTTTGACCACCTTTTCACAAAAGCTAAAACACCTCTAGCCTTATTAACTGTTGCCTCAATATGAGGGCTAAAACTAAGCTTGGGGTTCATTGTCACCCCCAAGTCAACAAAAACATTAACATGTTCAAGATTGTGGTTGTTGATTGCATAAGAAGCTGGCTGTAGATCCCTACGTGAAAAACACATGAACTTACATTTTTTCAGATTGAGCGGCATATTGTTAACGTTGCACCAAGTTACTAAGTGGTCTAAATCAATTTGAAGCAAAGAACGTTCTTCAATCGATGCATATGACTTAAAAAGTTTAACATCATCAGCATACATCAAGATATTCGAAAACTTTATTGTTGTACAGATATCATTGATAAAAAGCAAAAACAGAACCGGGCCTAGATGGCTACCCTGAGGAACACCAGAGGAGACATCGATGACATTTGAAATTGCATTATTAAAGGTAACTCTTTGCGTTCTACCACGGAGATAGGAGGATATC